>CAUYRT010057683.1:0-10961 GCA_963574885.1 Lepilemur ruficaudatus
AGTGTAGGTTTTTGTATTTAACAAGTTACTGCAAATTTTGTGGTTATATATTTTGGGAAATCAGCTCCCTGCAAATTTTGACTGTAAACATTGTACTTTAAATGCTTTTTATTTTTCCCCCAAAAAAAAAAAAAAAAAAAAAAAAAAAACGGGTGCTTGCCTCTACTGAATGCATGCAGACTTTTGTTTCTTGTCATTATTCTCTACCCCAGGGACTAGTTTCATGGAAGACAGTTTTTCCACGGACAGAGGCGGGGACAGGTGACGGCAGGGGGCTTGGGTCACAGCCTTGGCTCCACCTCAGATTATCAGGCGTTGGATTCTCGTGGGGAACGTGCAGCCTGGATCCCTGGCATGTGCACTTTGCAGTGGGGTGCGTGCCTAGGTAGCTTCCTGGGGATGGCAGCTCTAAAGAATACAGCGTAATGACTACTTCTATGGCATTTACATTATATTAGGTATTACAAGTAATCTGGAGATGATTTAAAATACATGGGAGGATGTGTGTAGGTTGTATGCAAATACTGCACCATTTTATAAAAGTGACTTGAGCATCCATGGATTTTGGTATCCTTGGGGGTCCAGGAACAAATCCCCTGTGGATACTGAGGGACAGCTGAACTTCCTTCATTTCTGACCTAATGTTTTTTTCTGATTCAGATGAGTTGAAAATGAAATTGTGGTCTCATCTGAATTATACTAAATTTCTACCAGAAACACATTTTAATTAACTATGGCTAGAAATCATCCCGGAACCTGGTGCTTAAAGCAGCAGTCATGTAGTATCTCAGTTTGCTGTGAGTTGGGAATGAAGGAACCAGCGGAGTGATTGTGCTCTGGGTCCTCTGCTTGCCGTCGGGCGCTGGATGGAGCTGAACCGGCGGAGCACGAGAGCGGCTGGGGCCTGGCCGGGACACGTCTCTCTTCGTTTGATTTCAGGACTTTTCCGTCTCTCTCCCTGGATCAGGTTGGGCTTCCGCACTGCACGGTGTGCTCAGAGCAATCGTACACTCTTTGTATGACTGCTTAGGGCTCTAGTGAGTGTCCAGCAAGCATGTCAGAAGCTGCTTTGTCATTTGTTTATAACCTAGCCTCAACCTGTGGCACTGCGGTCCCCAACCCCTGTGTCACGGACTGGTACTGGTCCATGGCCTGTTAGGAACCAGGCCGCACAGCAGGAGGTGAGCTGCGGGCAGAGCGTGAAGCTTCATCTGTATGTACAGCTGCTCCCCATCGCCCCCTCACCCTGCTACCACGGTCCACGGAAAACTTGTCTTCCGTGAAACCCGTCCCTGGTGCCAAAAAGGTTGGGGACCGCTGCTTTCTGCACAAGACTGCCTATCAAAGAGTGGCAACATGGCCTCCCCACCCAGTCACATTTCTAAAGAACACATGGGATGGAAAATGTCGCAGTCATCTTTTCAGCCTTTTGGCCGTAGTCATTCACATCCCTCTCATGCAGAACAAACTCGTCCCTTTTTCTAAGACCTCCAACTCCAAGTCCAGGGCTTATCATCTGGTCGGGGCCAGGTGTGGGTGAGGCGCCTTGGGTAAAGCTGCTTATCCGTCAGTCTGAAGAACTTGTGAACTGAAATGACCAGCTATCTGCTGTGTTCACCCCAAATGCAGTAGCCTGTTAGGCATACCATCACCACTCTGGACGTCCGCTCAGAAAGGGGGAGGTAGTGAAAGGCAGGTACCAGTCACTCGTCCATAGCAATTCTGAACTCTGGCCAGCGCTATATGGCCTTTCTACTAGGGCGCAGGCATACTCCCTGGGGGGTTTTCTCCAAGGCTCTTAACCCTGCCCTGAGTCTTCCTTTTCATAAAGGTCCCTCATGTTTGCAGCTGAGTAGTTTTCTCAGTCTTCTCCCTCAGAAATCTGGGGGTCCAAAGGCAGCACTTTGGGAGGCTGAGACAGGAGGATGGCTTGAGGCCAGGAGTTCAAGCCCAGCCTGGGCAAGAGAGCAAGACCCCATCACTACACATGTTGATGAGTATTATTCAAGTTAATAAAATAATATGAAGAACTTGGAACAATGCCTGGCACAGAGCGAGCCCCATGGCATATTAGCTATTATTACTAATATTACATTATTAATAATAGTTATTCCGAGGATCTTGGGTACCAGTGTTGGAAAGGACCCTAAGATTTAACTAACTATGATCTTTCCACCTGCCACTGGCCTAGGCTGCTGTTATGATGGCTTTGGTTGTCCTTCATCAACACAGAATTCTTTTAGTTTTGCGTGTAACAGACCCTGCAAATTATTAATTAATATTTACTTTTCTAGATTAGAAGAGGCTGTTTTCAGGTAGAAAAACAATAGCCTCTCCTGCAGGGTAATAAGGCAGAAGACATCTTTTAGAAGGAACTGGTTTTGGTTTAGTAAACTCTGAAGCATGGTGATCGTAATGGTAAAACCAAACAATTATAATAAGCTAAGGATCAATGTGCTATTAAATGTAAAACTCTTTCAGTGCATTCTAACTGTATAGGGAAGCTATATTTATGGTTCATGTCTTTCTTAAAACATTCTTTCTCTAAAGTCCTCCAAGGCACCAAAGCGAAACATCTTGTACCAGGCAGGACACAAAAATAATTTTTTACCTTGCTGATACTTTTGGTGGCAAATCCAGGCTTTTACTTGGCATTGTTCGACCTCACTGCTGCCACCTGCTGGACAAGGCCCAGTACAACCGGCATTCCGGAGACGTTCTGGTCCCCTTCCAAAGGCTGCAGAAACAAGCCCGTTTCTTCCTATTAGGAAAATACATTCCTGTTCAACTTACATCCAGAGACAGGTCCGGGTTTTGTGGGACCTGTAACTTATTCAATTTCAGGGACCCTCTTTAAGATGAAAGAATATAAAATTACAAATACAAAATCAAGTATGGAAGAGAATATCTATTTTAGAATGAGAAAAGAAATGACAACAAATTATAAATTTCGGAAAGTTGACAATGACCACAAACACCACACAAGGCAGAAAAATAATTTTTTTTTTTTGTAAATTAACTGTCTCATACGTGTCTTTTCCCCTACATTGAAAAAATTCTTTGGCCAGGCGCGGTGGCTCACACCTGTCATCCTAGCACTCTGGGAGGCTGAAGCAGGAGGATTGCTCAAGGTCAGGAGTTCAAGACCAGCCTGAGCAAGAGCGAGACCCCGTCTCTACTAAAAATAGAAAAAAATTAGCTGGACAACTAAAAACATACAGAAAAAATGAGCTGGGCATGGTGGCGCATGCCTGTAGTCCCAGCTACTCGGGAGGCTGAGGCAGGAGGATCGCTTGAGCCCAGGAGTTTGAGGTTGCCATGAGCTAGGCTGACGCCATGGCACTCTAGCCCGGACAACAGAGTGAGACTCTATCTCAAAAAAAAGAAAAATTCTTTGTCTTTTCGTAAAAAATGATTTTGTAATATTTTCTATGGTGACAACAGAAAGATCATTTGGTTTTTTTCTCTATCATAATTCATCAAAATTGGTTTACTCTTGACAGTTGAGAGGAGTTTCCTTTGCCTTCACAATTCAATGGTAACATGTACCTTTTGAGGTTTGTGGTCAAATTTGGAGAAGCCTCTATCATTCACATACAAGCTGTAAGATTTCGGGACATTTTCTAGTTTTCGTGTACAGTATCTAATCTTGACTACTGTTTGAATTGACAGCACTTATTAACTAGTGTGTCTCTATGTCATCCTTGTCGTGGAGTACTATGATTTCCATCTTCTCAGACGGCACTATGTCATGTTAAATTAGCAAGAAACTTCAATATTTCCCCAGTGGTTCACATTGTTTGCTCTTCTTCATTAATGGGATTATCAAACAATGCAAAAGTGTGTTTAGGACTTCTATTTGAAATGTGTCTTTTTCTCTTTGGTATGATCAGAAATTTTGGGGGTCACCATTTGCTTCTCAATGTCAGGCTGATTTCTCTTGATTCCGTTCTTCGTCATAACCACTTTTGTTTCACATTCCATTTTTTTTCCCGAATTTTCTTTTAGTGCTTTAATAAGTAAACGATAAGTCAAACGATGTCTGTCGCTTTTCACTTGATTTACTGGAACTTTTCAGGACAGCTTTCCAAACTGCAGCTAAAATGGAATGTTCCCTAGTCAATTCCTGCTTAGCGGGGTCCCCAAACTGTCTGCAACCATTCCAAGGCCGGTGACGTGAAGGAAAAGTGACCGACTGGAAGCTGGAGTGGAAGGCTGAACCAATTGTCGTTAAAATGGCTTTCAAAAATTTTATTTAAACCTATGACCAGGTGAGCACAAATCGGGGGCCCCTGGAAAGTGTTGTTAGTTCCACGGGAAACCGGGAGACCTGCCATGTCTCACTGTAATTCTTCCGTTCCCCCGGAAGTGCCAGGGTCTGAGGACAACTTTGTAATACTTATTGGTTCCATTCTGCTGTTCCTGTCTGTGCAGAAAACTGCTTTAATTTAGACCAGGTAGATGCAGGGTCAGTCTCAGACAAAGAAAATTCAGAATTAGGAATTTGTTTTTAAAAAAAAAACATACATTTTTTAAGGCATGAACTAGAAAACAAGAGACTTGTCTAGTTTTGTCCCTGCAGTAACTTGATCTTGCATAAGTCACTTAATCATTTGTAAAATCAGAGGACTGGGGTAGCCACTGAGCTAAGCAACTAGATAATGTCTGAGATCTCTTTTAGCTATAGAACTTGTATGGCCTTGAGGTGCTTATAGAATACAAGCTAGGTTGTTTCCAAGAAGAGAGCAAATCAGAATTCTTTGAAAAAGGAGCTTGCAATAATTGTTTGTAATTAGTGTAATCATTTTGTTGGATGTATGCTACTAGGCTAAAACGTTTTGGATTTAGTAAATAAGCTAAATGTTTACACCAGTTACAGTCTTGTGCATATTATCAATTGGCCTGGAGCCTCACCTTCTTCTGTTACAGTACACAATGTCATTACTGCTCTATTCATGGTTACCAGCACAGAGTTAATATTGTCAAATTACTATTACATGCATACACATATGCATTACTGGGCAAAAGCGTCATTGTGTCATTAGGCTTTCTTTTCTATTGTTGAAAATTTTCCACATTCTAGGAAAAAGTGTCGCTTAAAATAATTTAAATAGAAGATACAAGTCTTTTCGCTACAATCTACTCTGTATTCCCAAATTTTATTGTCTCTTGGAAAAGTTTGATGCTACTGTCTCCGGCCAGTCTGCAAGTCTGAACACGAGCCCTATCCATTCTTTCCAGAAGGCTTTGGGCTCCTTATGCAAATCTATTCCATCCCTCCCCAGGGGCCTGCTTTGCATTCCAGAGATCTCCAGGAGAAATTATGTTGGGAGTCCTTCTGATACACCCTTTGTCATCCTCCGGTGCCTCCTGGACGACACACTTCATAACTAAGAGGGGCGGATCAGCTGATTCTTCCTGGGACCAGAAGATGTGCTGAAGCTTCCGCCTCCAGACAGAGGCCCGGGGGGAGCACTTCTCCCAATGGGCCTCTTGGTTGAAGTTGGCCTTAGTAAGTTCCCCATCAGATGGACAAATTCAGGGCTAGTGATGCCAAGAAAACTCTTGGTCCCTGGGGACGCTTACTAGGGAAACACTTCTGGCCTCTCCTGCCGCCATGCTCAAGTCTCTCTTGGGAGGGGCTGGTGGTTTGGGGAAGAAACCATGCTTCCTTCGGGCCTTTCTCCTCCCTTTCTGTCTTTGAAATCAGCCTGCGCAGAGCACGTCCTCTGTTCTGCATTTGGCCTCGAAATACAGGCTCTGCATCCGTGGGTGAGGCCTGTGGCTTTCCAGGGCTACCTGGGGCTGTGTGGGAGTCTGCCTCATTAATTCTTGGGTTCAGTTATCAGGACACCCATGGTTGCTGCACACCTAAGCCACACGCGTTCAGCTGTGGCGAGTAGTTAAGCTGCAATTTTTTTGATCTTCATCTGCTTGCTTCATTTCTCTCTCTCAGTTCAGAGACAGGGTGGAGAAGAAGGGTACTTGGTACTGACCCCTTCAAGCCTCTACACTGTGTGCTGGACACAGGGAACTCAACTGATCAAGACGCGGTTCCTTCCCAAAGTGAGTGGACAATCTAGCAACTCTGAAGACATAAAAATTACAAACTTGCAAACACAGCCCCGCCAAAACTGGGCAACTGCCACTCTTCACCCCTTTATTCACCCAGTACAAGTCACCCCACCCTTCGGATGAGTCACGACACAGGACTCCTCACGGACTTAACTGCACGGCACGAAGCTAATGGTGTGGGTGGTATTGCAACATTTTTTCTGGGTGTCTATGTTGGAATGGCAGAGACTCAGCCCGGGAGGTGAGGGGAGGGGAGGAGCGAGCAGACTGGAAACACTGCAGGGCAGACTCTGGTGCCGAACTCGTTGTAACTTGCCAGGGAGCAGTGGAGTGTGTGATCACACCTGCCTTGCTCTGCTCATTTAATCTCGAAACTCCATTTGAGCATGTGCTAAGTGGCAGGTATATTTCACATCCTTTGTCCCTGGTTCCAGGGTCCCTTCATTAGGCTGTGCTGGCAGGCTTGCTGCAACTTCTGCTTTAGACCAACTAACTACTCCTTTAGACCCAAATGCAGCTTCCCTTTCCCTGATTTTGTTCCTTTTCTAGGTGTCACTCTGTTCGCCTGAATGGCCTTCCCCTGATCCCTGCCGTTTGTGATCCTCTCATCCTTCCAAGTCATCTGCCTTGATCACCTGAGTGCGCGTGACTTTTTGTTCCATAAGCAGGACCCTCCCTTTGCTATTTTTTGAACCTGTTTCTTTAAGGAGCTACCTGCTGAATTTCATTTTCTTCTCCAGCTTCTCTCTGGTGGGGCCCCTGAAATGGCTTTTGATCGTTGTCATGGCAGGCATCTAATATAAAAATGACTTCACACACAAAAAAGTAATCTCACACTTGCCAAAAAATACATGCATGAATATCTGCTTGATTTATTGTTTCATGTGCCCTGTTTCAGCTCAGATTATGTACTCTTGGAGGGATGTTTGTTTTACATCTTTTAAGATGCTTATTTAACTACTGATGGTCAGTTAATGGAAAAAGAGAAAACATTTTTCCCCTAAAATTCTGGAAGACATACATTAAAGAAGTCTCCTGTGAGCTCAAAATGCTTTATTGTAAAATTTCACATGGATTTTGCATTCTTCTCTGTAGTATACCTATGCTTGTTTTAACATAAAAATGTCACGAATTGCTCATCCTGAGTAAACCTAACGCTCTGAGACGGTCTGCAACGCTGAGCCTACTTACTCTCTGCTACACTGCTGCCCAGCCGCTGTGTATTCCAGTTTGGGAAGCATGGGTAACAGACGCTCAAGCAGTATTTATCGAATGAATACATGAATGAAAAATCTGATAATACTAATGGAGTTCTTGCATTGAGGTAACTCCTTCCAGAAATTTATATATCGAATGAGCTTTCCAAGAGAGCTAGCATCCAGCGTGATGTAAGACAGTTGATGTGAGTTTCTTTCAAGTCAGACCAGTTAGCGCACTGATGCAATCATTCTATAATCAGCTTTGCTTCAAGGGTGGGGAAAACAGAGGCTTGGAAGATAAATGAGTGGCCACAATACGCTATGACTATCACACCATTTCTCGGGGACCCCAGGCGGTCTCCCTTCTCCAGAAAGAGGTACGGGGAGTGCCATAACGGACTCCCTTCATTTCCACGTAAAACCAGTATGCAGAAGGCACCTTGAGGTCAAAGAAGAGATTCCAACAAAAATGAGAAGACCGTAGCCTTCGAAATTAAATTAAAACCAGGCGGACTGTCGATATGAAAAGCAAGGTAGCCGCAGGAAACTTACATATACGGGATGCATTCGCAGGGCAGGTCAAACCGAACGATGCTGTTACGTCATCATATCCTGTATGCTATGAGTAAACATTATATGGTATCACCAATTAAATAGCAATGAAACTCAACGTAGAGCAAGGGAATTAAGTTCACATGATTAAAAACAACTTTGTGATTAACCTGTTATAGGAACAGTGATACAGTTACTTACCTGCTACGCGGGAAAGCATCAGAATTCACGACCCACTTCCCCATAATGTGCCACAGAGGAAAAAACTGGAAAAGCAGAAAAATGACTGAAAACACAAGGGAGACATTATTATTCTTTGGTAGAAGAGGGGGAACCTGCGATGAAATTCCTCCTGGCATGCTCAGTGCCATTCTCATCTCTGCGGTTGGAGAAAAGGTCCAGTGATTTTTGTTAATAGAAAGCCTAGAGAAGCAACCGAAATGGCGGTAGTACGGAGATGCTACGGATGTCACTGCCAAACTCATCCCGGTGACCCACCATGTGCTCGGCACCAAGGAAACGTTACGAGGGACAGACAAACAACAATCCGAGTTACCACTTCCTGAATACTGCGACTACCAAAGGTGCTGTGCCGAGTGCTTTGGTACGTGATCTATTCATTTATTTTCTGTTTTTATTTTTTTGAGACAGAGTCTCGCTCTGTTGCCCAGGCTAGAGGGCCGTGGCGTCATGGAGGCCAACTCTGAGAGCAGCGGAGAAGACAGCTGTGCCCCACGGCTGTGCCAAGGTGCTGAGTGAGAGAACCCCACTGCCATAAGCATAGCTATTAGATACCATTTTTCTTCAAGTGCACAATTTTATCAGTGTGTTAGATATCTCGAGTCAGACTGGGCAGTCGTTTTGACTGAACAACTCTTCCCTTAACAAGATGGAAACTTTGTGTCACGTGGCAAACCCTGCAGTGGCAGGCTTGGGAAGATCTTTAGACCCAAAATAAGGATGTATTCTAATCTCTCAATTCTGTTCCTTTGCTCTATAGGTGCACCTTTGCGGCTGAGCACACTGGTAAATAATTAAGTGACTGGGAACTGTTTGCTTAAAACTGCTATAGACTTAGATAGCCACCATTGCTTTTCATGGGATTCTCCTACTTTTCAGGCGCCGCATCTCATCGGTGTTTGGTTTTAGTGCAAACTTCCAGGTATGAGAAATGATAAACTCTTCTAAAAAAATTAAACTGAATTAAAATAAATTGAGGAGTTCAAAAAAAAAAAGTTCAAGACATCCTGGGCCGTGATATACTGGAGCGAGAAATATTTACAACTGGCCTGGCTCGCTGGCGACATTAATTAGAATGCCTCGCAGCCTCCCCTTAGGGATGGGCGCTCTGAAATATCAGTGTTCACGAAGTTGGGGAGGACGGAGTTTCCCTTCGCATCAGCTGTTTTCTCTGTCCTGAGAAAATCCTGCAGCCGGTACAATTTCTGGCCCTCTCGTTCCAGGACGCAACGAACAAATCGCGTTTTTACTGTCAAAGCCGGGACAGAGCCCCGCAGTCCGGCGGCTCTCCCGGCCCGCGCGCCTCCGACCGGTCACACGGGCCTGAAAGTCGCCAAGGGCAGGTTTGCGGGAGTGACCTTGTAAGGCGCTCTCGCGTCTGCATCGCCGGCCTTCCCCTCCGACCTCCCCTGGCGACACGCCCCGCGAGCCTCGGTTCGCGAGGACACCGCAGGGCTGGAGTCGGACCTGCTCCTCCCGGGCGCTGGCAGCGCCCCACCCCCGAGGGGGCCGGGCAGCCCGACTGGGGCCCGATGGCGGGGTCTGAGCCCGCAGGCCCCCCACGCCGGGACTCCTGTCCCCCGCCGTCTGCGGCGCGTGGGCAGAGTCGCCCGGCTCCAGGTGACTCTGGGGCTCGGGACGCAGCCGCGTTGCGCAGCGCGCACAGGTGGCGCCCGGCCCGGCCCGGGCAGGCCAGGATGGGTGTGGCGGGGACGGGCGCAGGCCGAGCGGCCACACCCCGCCTGGGCTCGGCACGTGGGCTGGCGGGCCGGCGGCGGACTCGGTTCCGGGACGCGGGGCGAGGACGCAGGGCCCGCAGGACGCGGCGGCCGGCAGAGGGTGCAGACGCGCCAAGGGGACCCGGCCCGCGCGGCTGTCCCGGAAAGCGTCGCCCAGCGGCGCGGCGATGGCCTCCCTGTGGCGAGAAATCCTCCTGGAGACCCTGCTGGGTAAGCTGGGGTCGCCCTCGGTGCGGGCTCCGGGCTGCGCCCTGGGCGGGAGGAGAGCGCGCTCGGGGCCCGGAGTGGAGATGCTTGTGGTCCCCTGGGAACCGCAGCCACGGAAGGGAAGAAGAGAAAAGACCTAGATTGAAGCTCCGACGCCGGGGAGTCTGCCAGGCGTCCGCGGGGGACAATGCCTGCGAGTCCCCGCGCAGCCCCGGGGGTTGAGCCCGAGAGGCGCGAGTTCTCCCCGCGCGGCCAGTCCCGCCTCCAACCCCCACCCCAGCCCCTGTGACCTTTACGTTTCATATAATTCAACACTGAACTTCGACTTCCAGAAGGAACAGGGCACCCGTGTTCCCCAGGGCCGTAGGTGGGCGCCGGATCACTGCTGTCTTGGGCCTTGCGCTTAGACACTTGGCGAAAAGCATCGCACTCGAGCCTCGTGCGCTCGCTTCGCAATTTTACAAAAGGCCCCGTGGACAATTATTGGTATGATTCCGTGGGAGCTGCGCGATTAAAATCAGGGTTCCCAGACGAACGTGCGGGAAATTGCTAGCACCCCGGGGTTCAAAGTGGTGAAACCAGGATGCGCTCCGGTCTGGGCGGGGCGCCTTCCTGAGAACTGGATTTTCTGGGAGCTGGTTTCAGACTGTTTTCCCTGCTGGGTCTGGATCTCCTAAGTCGGGAGGTGTCAAGCGATTAGCATTCAGTAAGTACCGCAGGTGCTCGGTACTCCCTGTTAAATTAGATGTCATTTAATCCTCCCAGCAACTCTTGGAGGTGGTTAAAAGTGCTGATTCGCTGATTAGGAAAGGGAGGTTGGAAAGTAGCTTGGGAGAAAGTTAACGCAGGTAAAGGCGAGACAGGCTGCGTGTGGAGCCAGACTGCTCGAATTTAAGTTCGCTCTGCCGTTTTGCTCCTTAGGTGACTTTCAGGCAATTGCTTAACTTTC
>CAUYRT010057684.1:0-13484 GCA_963574885.1 Lepilemur ruficaudatus
GCACAGGCACACACATGCATACACATTCACACACATGCAAGCACAGTCACACACACATGCAGTCACAGGCACACACATGCAAGCACACACACAAACAAACAAAAGCATTCACACACACACAAACGCAGACAACAACACACACAAGCATGCACAGGCACACACATGCATACACATTCACACACATGCATGCACAGGCACACACATGCACACACAGGCACACACATGCACGCACAGGCACATGCATGCACACACACATAGACACACATGCATGTACAGGCACACACATGCATACACATTCACACACACATGCATGCACAGGCACACACATGCACACACATATACACACATGCACACACAGGCACACACATGCATGCACATACATACACATACATGCACACACATACACACCCTCACATAGACACCTAGAACTGTTTGTGTATCCAAGTTTGTGTATCTTTGGCAGGTTCATTCACATTTCCCACAATTTATGGTTTTCCTTGATGTTGAAAGGTCTACGATAGGAATTGTAGACAACCCCCCCACACTCTTTCCCTGACACCCCCTTTCTCTGCTAACACTTGACATTTCTTATTGTGCAGTGGTGATTCAAGTCACATGGGACTGACATGGGATACCCAAGTATCCCCAAGGATTCCCAGCCTCAGGGTTGGGGACTGGAGCTTCATTTAGGACGTGTGAAGCCAGGGGAAGAGGCCACTTCCAAATTCAGCTCCACCCCCAACCAGAAGCACTTCCTTTTCCACCCCTGTTCAAGACCCCAGACTCAGCTCTTGCCACACGTTGGGGCCACACTCTTGGGGAGGGCAGGAATAGTGAGCAGGCAGAGCAGATCAGGAGAGTGGCAAGATGTTCTCTAAACCACTGTAAAGGTTTAGAACTGGGGCTCCCCAGGGCCGATTTAGACTTGTTTTACTCCGCTACTACAGGTATTTTAAAGACGTGATTTTTGAATGGTCTTTCTTCTCTCCCAGGATAGAGCCACCCAGCTGACATCCCCCAGTGACTGATACGCTCCCATTCTCCACAGTCCACACCACTCCCTATTGTCTCACACTCACCCTCTCTCCCTCCTTTACATTGTCTGCCAGGCTTCTGAAGGCACTTGAGTCTGAGATCCCACTGAGGGCTACAAAATGACATTTGTGAACAAAACCAATGAACCAGTGGGGTGGGGGAAGGCTAGCGTCTACGTGAAACAACCCCACTGTTTCCACCCAAGAGATCCCCGTTGGAGGGATTTTCCACTCAGTGGCCTAGAGAGGGGAAGCGAGACTGCTCTTACTTTTCTCACAAAACGGGGGGTCGCTGCTCCAGCTGAGGTCCCACTGGCAGGTGAGGGTGTCACTCCCCACGATGTCATAGCCAGGGTCACACTGGTAGGTGATTCTGGCTCCCCGCACGAGCTCCGTGTGAGAGGTGGTTTTCCACCCGTTCTGGATCTCGGGCAAGTCTGAGCAGGAGTCGTTCCTTGACACCTCTTTAAAACAAAAACACCATCGTTAGGTGGGGAGGTGGCCTTTTTGTGTGGGTATCCCTTTATGAATGCTGGTGGAGAGAGCGAATAGAAGAAAAGCCCCCAGAAATAAGTAACACACTCCTGAAATCCCTTAAACGGAAAGACCTCATCTACAGCGATATTTTACAGTTACCTCTCTCCGTGGGCCGCAGTGTCATAAAAAACACTGAGGCTCTCTCCTCGCTCTCTCTTGGACCACCTGCTCTGGAGGAGGCAGCAGCCATGTTGTAAGGAAGCTCAAGCAGCCCTCTGGGGAGCTCTGCATGGAGAGAAACTGAGACCTCCTGCCAACAAGTGGCATCGATTTGCCAGGCACAGGTGTGAGGCATTTGGAAGTGGATCACCTGGTGCCAGTCAAGCCATCAGACGACTGCAGCCCTAGCTGATATCTTGACAGCAACCTCATGACACATCCCAGGACAGAGCCACCCAGCTGATGCTGCTCCTGAATTCCTGACCCGAAGAAACCGTGAGATAATAAATGTTTACTGCTGATTTGGGGTGTGATTTATTGAACACCAATAGATAATACCCTCAGCCTCATTCTGAGAATATCTGTAAATCCACAGGGTCGGTGACTTAGTAATATACACGTTTGTAATACACACTAAGATAAACAATTAACTATCATTATTATTGAGACCGAGTCTCATTGTGTTGCCTGGGCTAGAGTGCCGTGGCATCAGCCTAGCTCACAGCAACCTCAAACTCCTGGGCTCAAGCGATCCTCCTGCCTCAGCCTCCCAAGTAGCTGGGACTACAGGCATGCGCCACCACGCCCGGCTAATTTTTTAATATATATATATTTTTTAGTTGGCCAATTAATTTCTATTTTTAGTAGAGATGGGGTCTTGCTCTTACTCAGGCTGGTTTCGAACTCATGACGTTGAGCGATCCGCCCGCCTCGGCTTCCCAGAGAGTTAGGAACAATTAACTATCAAAATAAAAATAACCATCGGTCTATTCTTCAAACCCAATTGCCTACTGTCAGTGAACATGAACCATCCTCCAGAAAACGCTACTCGCAGCTTCTGCCAGGGTCTTTCTGTGGAATGTTTGTTTCCCTCCCACAAAGTCTTGTTACCAAGGTAGCAATCCAAAGCCCACTGTTCTTACTCTTGCTTCCAAGTGCCCACTGCACGGATTTGGAGCAGAGAGCTAATTACGTTGTATAATTAATTCGCAGCTCGTATGTGCCTCTGGGGAAAGCAAAGCACCTCCGTCGTCTGTCGGAAAATCATTCTGAGGAGCCAGCGATGGCTTTTCCCGGGATTTCATCATGATTTTATTTGGGGAAAGGAGATCTCATGGGTGTCTGCGAGACGAAGGGGCAGGGAAATGGCTTCTAGAATTGCTTGGTGGGGAGCAGGAGCCTCTATTTTTAGGCCTTTGGAAAAAAAAAAAACCAGCCGAGCCCTGGATTTGGGACGCAGCTGCAAATGCACCAGCGCTGGATGAAAGGGGGCAGAGGGAGCAAACACCGGGCATGGGGTCTGCCGCGTGCCCAATGCCTTGGGACGGAGAAGCGTCTGGTCGTCTGGCTCTTCAGCAGGAGCCACCGCGGTGGCACACCCCCGGGGACCTCCTGTCTGCTTTGTGCTGCTGATCGCGTTTGTGGCTGCCCAGTTGCTGCCGCCACGTAGCAGAGCCTCGGCTTAACTGTTGTCCTCACTGATCACTAACTGGGTGGCCTTGGCTCAGTCACTTAACCTTCCTTTTCTTCCGGTTCCCAGAGACCCTGATTCAGGAATTTGCATTTTTTTTTTTTTTTTTACAAAGCACCCTAAGGGGAGGTTCTGGAATTATCTGTCCCCGTGGGCCTTGGTTAACTTTGCCAAGAATGAGAAAACCGGCCTAGGCGTCAGACAACTTCTCTTCCTTTCTGTAAGAAGGGGTGGGACTCCAGTCATGTCGATTAACTGCTCTAAGCCTTACTGTGCCCACCTGTGGAGTAGGATCAAGAATCTCGTCTATCCCCAAAGGGCAACTTGCAAGCTAATTGATACGCGGGACATGACAGCGTTGTGTGAACACTAAGATGAGTTAGATGGACTCATTCATCTGTTCCACTGAGGTTTTGTGAGCATCTTAGCTGACACCAGGAATACAGGGGTCCGAAGTCAAGATCTCAGTCTGTTAGTCAAGATTAGCACCGAAGTCCTAATTTTGGGAAAAATAAATGCTCAAATATACTGAATACACACCACCGTCTACAAGCCTCATGCTCGTGACAGACATCACTAATCAATCACAGCCCTCTCTTTCTTTGATTGCAGCTGAAACCTCCCAATCCTTCTCAATACGGCACTCCAGGGAGCCGCTGTTATTTTACTGGAGCTTGTTTATTGTCCTAGGATTAGAGGAATAAACACGTAACAAGTGACCAATACCTCTTCAAAAGGCACTGCTTATTCATCTCTGTTTTTTTTAATCCCTTCCCTCCCATGCACATGGCCACAGACACTGGGCAAAGCCCAGGAAGCAGCCAGGAGAATGGTCTTTGCATCTCTCTGTGCAAAGGAGAATTCTGAGAGGTCAGAAACACACAGGCCCAGAGTCTTCCCACAAAAGGTGCTGACTGCAGGAATACTGGTGAGCCTCGGCCACCCTCCAGAGCTGGATTTAGGCCTTTAGGTCAGTCTGGGAGCCTCAGAATTGTCTAGATGATCACAGAAACTCCTGACCCTGCCATCTGATACCCCCACTGAATGTGAGTTGCATCTGTATGTGGTAAAATCTAGACTCAGAAGAGTAAATGTCTCTCCCATGCCCACGGCAGACATCACTAATAAATCATGACATTCTTTTCTGTTGACTTCAGGCGTGACCTTTTCTGACTTCTTTCCTTTATTCGTTTCTTTGTTTCTTTCTTTCTTTGAGACAGGGTCTGGCAGTGATCTCATCACAGCTCACTGCAACTTCAAACTCCTGGGCTTAAGTGATCCTCCTGCCTCAGCCTCCCGAGTTAGCTGGCATTACAGGCATGCACCACAATGCCTGGTTAATTTTTCTATATTTTGTAGAGTCAGGAAGCTTGCTCTTGCTCAGGCTGGTCTCGAACTCTTGGCTTCAAATGATCCTCCTGCCTCAGCCTCCCAAAGTGCTAGGATTACAGGCGTGAGCCACTGCACCCGGCCCGAGATCTTTTCAACATGGTCTTCAGCATAAGTAGGCACAAACGATCAATGGAATCAAAATTAAACACAGTGGCCCACTTGCTATCCTTGCAAAATTAACTGTGTGTTTCCTTAACAGAAATAAGAAATGGGAACTGTTCTCTCTCTCTCTCTTTTTTTTTTTTGGTATCCAAACTAGCCAGGCTGTGTGTCCCTGGGAAGCATTCTCTGCAACCCCGTGCTTGCCTGTCCCATAGTATCAGCACGTGATCCTGACCTTGTCTGTCAATGGGACTGGCCTGTCCCATTTTCACCAGCCAGGCTCGAGGGCAGGGAGAGTATTCTAGTCATTCCTGTGTCCTGGTTTCTAGTGCGTAGCCTGGCATAGAGGAGGTGTCAGGAGATTTTTGTGAACCAAACTCTCTGGAAAATAGACATAATGCTTTTGCAGAAGAAATAAAATAACATATGTAAAAGTGTTTGCCCACTGCACATGGTCACACAAATCTAAGTTTCAAGTTCAATGAACAAGAACACCTCCTTCTTCATGATGTTGCCAAACTGAACACTGGCCGGACTGTCTAGTTAACCTTGATCAGCTTTGCATAGAGTCAGATTTTTGCCATCGGGCTGAATGCAGTTTTGGAAGACTGACTCGGGCACCAGAGGACACAAATGAGCGACACTATGACCTCATCTTTCAGCTGGGAGGGAAAGAGGTACAAGGAGAGAGACCGAAGCCATGCCACCGGAAACTGTCCTCCCAAAGGCATCTGACTCCGGAGGGTACCTCACCTGGACAGACAGTGTGAGTTATCCCCTGACACCCAGGACATTGCCCAGCAAAGAATGGGGAACCCAAAGAAAGTAGTAGCAATAACACTCTGAAAATATTTAGCAGCATAATCAAAGGCAAAAAGGCCCCTGAGAAACATAAAAAGATCAATACTTGGGTTAGCTTCTCCGAGAGGTGGACACGCAGCAGGCAGGATGAAAAATGTTCACCAGCTGGAAATAAGAAAAATGCGAGGGATGTATTTCAGCATGCATGAGGCTTCTTGAGACAGCCCATGGTCTGGAAGGTGGCTCGTATTTTAGATGCAAGGGCTGGTAGAGAGAACAATCTATATTAGATAAAGGCGGGCCATTCTTCAAGCCAAGGGGAAGAAAGAACCGAAGATGTGGAGTCCCCCTGCAGCCAGAGGGTCTTTGGTGGTGGTTGCAGAGGGTGTGCTAGGATGACCTTTCCCTGCTCCATCCTAGAAGTCAAGGTGCCAGCCAAGTTCCTGGAAGTGCAAGCACATCCCCTGATTGCTGGCTGAATCCTGCCCATTGAAACCCTGAAACTACCCGCCCTGTGTCTCCTGGGTTCTCTGCTACTGCCAGGAATATTGGGGGTGGAGGAGAACTTGCAGCTGGAAATGAGGAAGCCTGGATGTGAGCACGGCTCTGCCCGCAACGAGCAACCCCTCCTCCTTGCCGGTCCGGAGCTGCTTCTGCTGTGATATGACAGGGCTGCACCCGAGGCTCTGTTAGGGCAAGTCTCTGCTGGGGGTCAGCGGGACTTCACGGTGTCCCTCTGATCGCTGGGGATGTTGGCGGCTTGGACTAGGGCGGTGGAGCCAGTAATGAACGAGGGAGAGTTACAGGGATGGGGAATGAGGAGGGAAGGGTGCGGGTGGATGAAGGCATGAGGAGCAGGTATTGGAGTGTGTGAACTTAGCTCTGGATTTAATAGCAGGTTTTGTTTCGTTTTAAGATGAGCAGGAGAGAAATGGTGTGGCAGCCACATTGAGGATCAGAAAAAATATCTCTTGCGTCTGTAAATCCTACAGTACACGAAATGGGAGCTGTTCCTGTTTGTCGGGTCTATGGAAACAGAAAAGTCCTCAGAGGAGAGCTGAGCTTCAGTTCAGGCAAGAAGGGGAAGATCACGCTTTGAGAGTGTGTTGATGATATAAGATCTCAGCTCACTTCAAAGGACACACGATGAATCTTAAAGATATCACCTACTAAATCCTCCTATCAACCTTGTGGAATAGATCTCACTATTGCCATTTTACAGATGGCAAAAAAGGGCCCAGAGTGGTTCAGTGACTTGCCCAAGGTCACACAGACATTGGTGACAGTAATGGGACTCCAGCCCTGGTCCTCCTCACTAGAGAGCACAGATAATTAAAAACTACATCTATTAACTGCACTAATACATAAAATGACCAGTGTAGCACAAAACCTCCAAACAGATATATCTAGAGGAAATAATCTTAACCTGTATCGAAACACAGAAAAGAAAAGCAACCAGATGAGGCACCTACCTATGTAGTTCATGATAAATCCCTGGCCCTTTCCAAAGATGAGGCCGGCAGGGTCCGAGTGGAACTGGATGGTTAGGTCCGGGGTGGAGGAGTACAGCTTCTGGGGGCCGCTGTTCCCCAGGTACTGCCCCAAGATGTGGGGCATGACCTCGTCGCCATCGTAGATGGTCAAGATGTCACTGTTGCTCAGGTTCAAGCTTGGAGGGCAGATAGAAGGGGAGGGGCCACATGAAACAAAAGATGGACAGTCAATAAGCCTTTGATTATTTTTTTCAGGCAACATACAACTTCTTTTCTTTTTGAGACAGGGTCTCACTCTGTCACCCTGGCTAGAGTGCCGTGGTGTCATCACGGCTCACTGCAATATCAAACTCCTGGGCTCAAGTGATGCTCCTGCTTCAGCCTCTCAAGTGTCTGGGAGGACAGGTGTGCACCATCATGCCTGGCTAATTTTTCTATTTTTAGTAGAGATGGGGTCTTGCTCTTGCTCAGGCTGGTCTCAAACTCTTGAGCTCAAGCGATCCTCCTGCCTTAGCCTCCCAGGGTGCTAGGATTATAGGCGTGAGCCACCGCGCCCGACCAACATACAATTTCTCGAGACATCCTCTGTGTTAGGTCCCAGGCCTAACACATAGTTGGGAGCGAGGTAGACTTAGACTGCAAATGTGACCAGGACATGCTGTTCCTTCCCGCAAACATGACACACGGATCTGCTGATGAATTGAATTTTTGAAGATACATTTATGAAATGGCCTTGCCTACACGGGACCCATCGCAAAGTCACATACTGCATTGTAAGAATCGCCGTTAACACCCCGTTATCAACAGCCATTACTTGGGTGACAACTGTGTGTTGGGTTTGTGACACGGGCCTTTCCTTCTTCTTTGATGCAGAACATGCTGACAGCTTGCTAATTACAACTCGCCTTTTCACGGAAGGCGAAATGATCTTTTCATTTATTATTTGGCAACTTCCTCAAAGTCAACTGAGTTATCGTGTGCGTTTAAGAGGGGCTGAGGGTGGGACAGAGGTACCTTATTCATAAAATATGCTCAAACCTGCTGTCACTGTTCATAGCATTAAAGAATGACACGTTTTCAAAGACTTGAGTGCAAGAAAGTACCTTGACACTAAATAATTGGACAACAATGGACAGTTAATAATCTGGAAAGCTCTTCAATATACCACAGAAACGCGTGCCGTCTTAGGTGTGCTGGGTGACATTGATCTGATTGAAAGAATGCCAGACAGTTCAGCTCGGGCGGTGTCAGTCATGGGCAGACATTAACTTGTGCTCCTTTCTGTTCTTTCTTCGTTTCCCCTTTCTCTTTCTTCTCTTTCTCTTCCTTCATTCCACTCTCCCTAGCATTTTTTTCCTGAGCACCTACTATGTGCCAGGCATTGTGTTGCACTCAGTGGAGTCACAGAGTAGTGATGTATCTAGACTTGTAAGCCAGAGATTGTGGCAGGACTGATGATCAAGGTAAGTGCAGAGAAGGGATGTCAAACGCAGACTGAGGGCATCCTGGAGGCCTCCCTGGAGGAGGTGATGCTTCTTGCTCTGAAGCCTTAAGAAAGAGCAGGGGACCTCGAGGCAGGTAAACAGTGAGTGGGGAGAAGGCAAAGCGGGAGGCAGAGGGAAGAAGGGAGAGAGGTTATAGTTCCTGAAGGAACTCGCCTGGTGGTCATCGTGCACTGGGTTGGGGATAGGCGCAGGGGGCTGCAGAGCTCTGCAGGGACCAGACCGTGAAGGGCTTAAAGAGCCAAGCTCAGGTGTTTGGACATCATTTTAGTGGAGATGGAGAGACACAGACAGGTTCTAAAAGGGAGCTGCGTGACTGCGCCATTCAACGCCAGAGGAGAGGCGTTCGGGGAAACGGCCCTGCGCGAAGTTCCTGGAACTGATGCCGGCTGACAGCACCCTCCCCACTGACGGCTGCCTCCAAGGCCCAGCAGCTCGTCTGCTGCTCGTCTGGGCAGGGAGGAGGAGCGCCAACCACCCATGCTGGTGTTTCCAGTGGTAAGAACAAGCAACAGAAGCACAAGGGACGCTGTTGGAGGTTTGCTTCTGGAGGGGAGGGCCTGCATTTTATTCCCCCCGATACCTTCCACTGGACCTCTCATAGTCCCTCATGCAACGTGCTAATTGTCCCCCATAATCTCCATCAGTTCCTCCATGCCACCCCCAAACAGCCTCTCCTAATAAAAGCTGCCTGCTTGCTTTTCACACATGGCTTCAAGATAAAGCCCCCAACTCCTCCTGCCCCGTACCGGTTTTCAACTACACCGAGCCTCTAAATCCCTGCTATGTTGAGACGCTCTAGTTGCCACATTCTCTTGCACACAGTAGGTGCTCAATACATGCTATGGCATGAAAGAACCTGCCAGAGAGTCTATTCGACAGCAGAAACACTGGGGCTGATGTCAGCTCTTGACCTACGGCAGGGAAGGGCCGCTTTGGCTCTCAGCACCACGAGGACATCAATCGCTCCTGCACGTCCGGGGCGGGCTGCCGTGGAACGCGGTAGATGGCAGGTATTTCTTCCTTAAGCCGACTTCACAGAGGCCCGCTGGCAACCGCGGGTTCCAGACCGTGCGCAGCTCGGCTTTGTTCTATCACTCATTGCAGTGATCTAAATGCGGCAACAGCATCTTCCAGGGTGCAAATAGATTTCATTTAAAAACTGTACCACAGCCCTTTGTACTCCAGAAGGCAGGAAGGAGCGGTGCGCTAGAAAGAGCACCTGGCTTGGAAATCAGGAAGGTCTGATCGGTTTCCTTCTCAGCTTTGCTACTTTCATGGAGGGCCTGTGGTTTTTCTGAAGTTTCTTGTCTGTGAATCGGGCTTAATATTTCTAGTCTATGCCATGAACTTTGGGAATGAGGTCAAGTCTGGGATCGAATTCCAGGTACACCATCAGCACCTGAGCAAGTCTGGTCACATCGTTTGAATGTTATGTCGCGATGTTCCAGTTTCATTGTGGGCATCGTGATCGTCGCCATCATGATCATCATCACCACCATCATCATCGCCAACACCATCAGCATCATCATCCTTCTCTCTTTGGATTTCTGTTTACGCTAAATGATGTCAGGTGATTTACATCAGTGGTTCCCAATGAGGGACAGTTTTGCCCCCTGGGAGACATTTGCAATGTCTGGAGACATGATTGTCCCAACTCGGTGGGTACCCTGGTGAGTAGGAGCCAGGGATGCTGTTAAACATTCTACATTGCACAAGACAGCCCCCACCCCAAAGAAGTATCTAGTCCAAATGTCATTCACTAGTGCTACGGTTGAGAAACCCTGACTTACAAAAATGCACTTTGTAAACAGTGCGCAACAAATGGCTGAATTGCACTTCTTCTTTGGTCCTGGGATTTCAGCAGAGGTCCCCTAAGCTAAGAAGCAGACAGTAGGTGCTGAATATGCCCCCTTTCTAAAGGGAGGTACCTGGCTGCTGACTGAGACTGGATTCTGCAGAAGCAGAGGCCAAGCAAAGCTATGAGTGTCTCTTGCAGTAGGAAGTCATCCCGGGCACAGGGTGGCAAGTGCTGCGGGCCTTGGGGAGGGTACCGATGACACCACCTGCCACCGCCTACGTAGCTCTTCCAGCTTGAGCCCTCCCCCCACCTCTAGCTCACATAAGGGAAGGCAAAGACTCCACTGGGCTGTTGAAGAGGCTGGCAGGAAGGAAAGGACTGCCCTGGTGGGGAAGGGGGCAGCTGTCACTGTGGGGTACCACAGGGAGGGGAGAAGTGTGCCACCCTCACTTCAGGCAGAGAGGAGAGCTTCGAGGGAACTCTTGGTGACCTGGCAGGTGTCTTGCTTTTGCGGCTTGGGGAAGAGTGGCTGGATTTGATGCTCACCAAGGGAAGAGTAACAGTAAGACCAGACTGGGCTCTGCCTGCTTGCCTGGGGGCAGAGCAAAGAGGGAAAAAGAGGGTGTTGTGAGTGAGCTTCCTGTGACGGAGGAGGGTGGGGAAAGATTCTCGTTTCCCAGGTTGTGTACTCTGCAGGCAGCAGACAGCAACAGGTCCCCTTAGAAGTGACCCCGCCTCAGAAAAGATAGGACCCCAGCAAAGGGGGAAAGTCAAGAGAAGACAGGCCCAGGAGACTTTGCCACAATTAGTACCTTGTAAAAGCAGGAAAAAAAAAGTCAGCATTCTGTACATTCTGTAACACAACAATGCAGGCATCTAGGCTCCCCTGCCCTTTCCCCTGGTCCTTCCTCACTGCAAAATTCCCAGCCAGAAGCACCCCAAGGAAGAGGTGAAGTTTTAAAATGAACAAAGCTTAGAGTTCTATAATTATTAGGCTGAATTGCTCTTCGTAGGACCAGAAGACCTCATGAAAATGCAGCTTTCACCTCGAGAAGAGAAATGACAGGGAACATGCCTTGAAGGGGCATTGGGAGAATGAATAAAGTTACTCTCTGCTGCATCCCTCTGAATCTGCCTTTTTGACAGACAGGTTCCAATTACCTACACAGATGCTGGCAATTTAGTTTTTAATTCCACCCCCAATCCAAAGATGAACCTGCCTCTTCACTCGCTCACCCTTGTATTTACGGAGTGTACTCAGGGCCCTGGCTTTGGACCATCCCGAGCAACCGAGATGAAAATGTGGAGCACTGACCACAGGGAGATTGGCCAGGGGGCAGACTGGGCTTTCAGCTGAGGACTGAATGGAGATGTCACCCAGAGACGGTCCCGGGAGATGCTGAGAAATTGGGATGTCAGTTTGACTCCAGGAGGACGGGAGATGGAGGCGCTGACAGGCAGGCAGCTTTGGTCCAACTGGAAGTGGGCATAGTGGGATCCCCTTAGGGAGGATTCTGGAAGGCAAGGCAGCTTCCCAAGGCCAGACCCTGCCTGCTCCAGCCTCTCTCAGCTGCCAGAGCGAAAGGCATTCAACAGGCACAGGGTATGAGCTTGCGGCAGAAGACTCAGCTTCCATGTCTCCCTCTACAGCCCCCCTTTCTCCTTGGTCACTGTCGCCAGACTTGCTCAGATCACTCCCATCTTTCTCTTGGACAGCACCTCACTGCCCTCCCGACTCCATCCTCACCTGGCCCCGTGCCTGCCTCCTTTCTGCAGCCAGGCGAACCCTCGCAGAACCTAAATCTGGTCGCTTCACTCAACAGGTGAGTGGATAAGTAAAAATGTGGTCCATCCACACAATGGAATATTATTGAGCCATAGAAAGGAATGAAGGACTGATGCGTGCCACAACACGAGTGAACCCCCAAAACATGCTCAGCGAAGGAAGCCAGACCCCAAAGATCACATACAGTACTGTACAATTCCATTTATATGAAATATCCAGGAGAGGTAAATCCACAGAGACAGAATGCAGATTGGTGCTGGCCAGGGGATGGGGCGAGAGGGGGCTGGGGGTGACTGCTTAGTGGGTATGGAGTTTCCTTTTGGCGTGATGAAAATGCTTTGGAACTAGATAGAGATGTTAGTTGATCATGGCCTTGTGAATGCACTAAGTACACACACACAAATGGTCTATGTAAATGACTAATTGTATGTCATGTAAATTTCAGCTCAATTACAAAACCAACCACTGCCACCTCATCTCAGAGTAGAGTGCAAACTGTTAATCACAGTTGCAAGGCCCTATATAGCTCTTTTCACACCCCCTATCTCCCTGCAGCCTCAGTCTCTGACTATCCCTCCCAAGCCAATATTTTACCTCCAGCCAGACTGCATTACTTGTCAATCTCTCCAAAGCATGATGTTTTTGCCAACCTCTGGGGCTTTCTGCGTGCCTCCCCTCTGCCTTGAATAGCTTCCTTAGCCGTTTTGTTCTAGACCTGGGTAGCTCCTGCCTGCCCCTTAGTCTTGGTCTTCCAGGATTCGCTCACACGCAGAGGCCCCATTGTTCCCTCTGAGTCTAGGCTGCAGCCTGTCTATGCTCACACCTCATCTGGAGCTCAGCACTCACTGCTCCAGTTTTCTGGGGACACCTCTGCGTGAGACCAGGAACTCCCTGTGCAACTCTCTAACCCCATCTCACTCACTGCTGTGTCCCCAGCCCCGGGCACCATGCCGAGTGTGTGCTGGGTGCCAGCCCAGGGCAGGTGGCCAGCTCTCAGCCTCCGCTCCCACTCAGAGTAGACAGGGCCCTGACCCCGACGGGACTCTCACCTGCTCCAGGCTTGGGAGGGGAACTCCGCTCATCCCGTGCCCTGGCTGCTTTCAGCTGTCTCTCCCCAGGGGGTAAGTTGAAAGCCTCAGTGCAGGAGGGTGGCTGTCCCAAAGGATTTCTGCCCTGCCTGCCTCCAGGGCTCCTATTGCCCAAGCCCTCTGCTCTTCTTGGACATGTGGGTCACCAGAGTCAAGTCTGATGCCACCTGACACCCCTGCATGACTGGGAGGCCACTCCGAGGCCACTCTAAGGCCAACGCCTAGCCTGGTTCCCTGGGCTCTAGCCTCCTCTCCTTCCCCACCTTGTCAGGCTCTGGGCACATCCCACGGCCCCTTCGAGGGCCTGTGCAGCCGTGC
>CAUYRT010057685.1:0-26470 GCA_963574885.1 Lepilemur ruficaudatus
AAATGACGGGGGTTTTTGGGGGGGTGGTGGCTTAGGTTTGGTTTTTGCCAGGGTTTTGTCGGTTGTTGTTTGTTTTGGCTGATGCAAGGGAATTTTACCGCCCGGGAAAATGTTTGCGACTCTTTCTAAAAAAAAAAAAAAAAAAAAAAAGACTCGGCGTGTTAACAGTAGGGCCCAAATACTAAACTTATAAAGATAGTTCAAGAGGAAGCACCCAAAGCAAACAGAAACTTCCAAAAGTTATAAATAACAAGACACACAGCTGATGTGTGTTTTACTGAGTTGCCACATCATAGGCCCTTAGTAAATGAATACAGCATGGCTGGAGATCTATGCGTAGAGTTTCTCCTGTTACCTAACGCAATGTGGACATGCACATTCAGATCTTTGCCTTCACTTAGAAAAAGTAAATAGTGCAATGACATCATTCGCAGCCAATCACAGCACAGCCACGACGGCAGGGGAAGTGTTGGAAGAAGCCTTTTGCAGCTGAGAGTCAGGGTAAGCAAGCAATATGTTTGAAAAGCAGTCCTGATAGACGCCCAGGGGTTCTATGTTGTGTTTCTAGAATAGCATTTGTCGCTGCCTCCGAAACTGCCCAGGGTTGCCAGCAATACATCATATTCCACAAGAGGAGCAATTGTGATGGACACAAGGTGACCAGGAACAACCTTTGTTCACCGTTCCATCACATGGCTCTATAATAAATATTAGTCATCCAGTGTACACATAGGATGTGGTGAGGCTTCCTGAGAGGGCCAACCCTCTCCCAGAGGTCAGAGTACACTCCCTGTTCCAGAGAGGTCCCTAATCAGATTTATGGTCTTTACCGTGGAGAACCACAGTTTTCCCATTAAGTATAAGCCAGTCTCAGCACAGCAGACTGGGGCCTATTTATTACAGTCACTTTCAAGTTCTCCTTTTTTTTCCTTCTGAGTTCTGAACAGTTCATGGTCCCCTGGTTTTGATTAAACCAGTCTCATATTTTAAAGTTTTGCTTTCTCTCTTATCTAGCCTCCCAAGTTAATATAAAATGTTCCAAATGATCTCACCTCATGGCTTCATTGACTAAAGATATCCCCAGACCAGAAGTCACTGCTATTGTGCTTAGAGGCACTGGCTCATTTTATCAGATTCTGTCTCTTCTGTTCTTCATGAGAACACGGTCTTCTCTCAACACAGGGTTGTAGATCCTTTGCCAGGCCTTAGCAGAATTATAAAATTGTGCTGTGATATGCAATATGCAGTCTTTAAAATTACTTAAAAATGCAAATATAGTGTGGTTTTGACTTTTTTCCCACAATACAATTGCCTATTTTCTTAAAATTCTCACTATTATAGGAAACATCACCCTCTACCTCTTCCTATTCAAAAAAGCAGTAAGGAGAGAGAGCTGATAGAAAGAACTACTTTGGACTTGTTGGGGAAAAAAATAACACCATATGACACAAACAAATCCTCTGAGCATCTCTACTAACTAGCAATACTTACATTTTATAGAAATGGCCTCAAGGAGGACCAAGGCTGAGGCAAGTTATACCCTTCACTACGAATGATACCTTTCCAGGAAGGACTGCAGAGACCAAAGAAAGGCCAGGACCTTGTCTGAGCAGCCTGGTGATTGGAGTCACCCTAAGACATCTTTTTAATCCCCAACCCATCCATCACACCAACTGAGGACCTCACACTTGTTCTCATCCTCCTGGTGGGATTAAAATATTTATAATGAGAACTCAGTGGGCATCTGGATTCTGTTAATACATTTTAAATTCCTCTACCTTCAATAAAAAGCTGTTCAAGTGACAATGGTACACAACAAAGTGTACACCTGCCACATGCCTAAAAGTCAGGCTTGTTCTCAACCAGAAGTCACTCACAAGGCTGAGTGGTTTCAAGGAGCACTGAGGCATGTTCATGGACAATTCCATTCTGCCTATACCTTGGTCCTCAAGCTGGCCATTGCTGTTTGTTTACCTTTACTTTCCTACGTCTGTCTCTGGGAAACTCCTTCTACTTTACTGACCTTTCTTCTCTGAGAGGTGGACATCGTGTCTCAGACCCCTGACCATACTCACTGTCATAGTCAGGACCAACACTAAGGTGCTAAGATTCCCAGGTCCAAATAGCAACTCGTGTTTTCCGCCTTTGGGGTAGCTGCTCTGAGGCCCTTGTAAATTCGCCCGTTGGACTTCATTCCGACCCGAAATGTCCAGGCTTTAATGGAGGGAAATGAAGGCACTTTCTCTCAAGCCTCAAACCCTATGGCCCTCAATAAAAAGGATTCCAGATAGCCTCCAATCTTTTCCAGTCTTGTCCCCAATCCAAGTAGAGATTTTATCTGAGCATCATAAAAATAATGCCAAACAACAGCCCTTCTCTGTTTTGGTCAGTTCAGATTAGTTAGCGATTTTTGCACTTCCTAATATTTTAAAGGACTGTTGAAAGAGTGTCTTGAAATTTCTTTTGACATTGTTAGGAAAGCTGTCTTGGAACAACTCCAGAAAAGATTTCAAGTTGGGCTGGAGGAAAAGAGCCAAAGGCATAATATGTTTTGTGTTTAGAGTTTCTTCATATCAGATAAGATTATTTTATGGAAAGCTCCTTTTTTGTATGCTTATTTTTTAAACTACATTTTGCTTGCTGAGATGAGGCCAGTGGAATTATTGAAGCCCCAGACTTCTTTCTAAACAGTGGCAGGAAATGCACTTCCTAGAGAGAGATGACATTTCTCAAGTGGAGCTATTTGTAGAAATTATTAAGGTTATCAGAGGAACATTTCCCCTCACAAAGTAGGTGGGCTAGGCTCTGGTGAGCCCCATGGCTAGTCTTTGGCAAAACTGAGAAACTGGCAAGTTTAGCTTTGGTGCACCTTCTGACACACCCGCACTGGCACACACATGCACCTTAGGCCCTTGTCTGGCCAATGCCCAGAAACCCCCTAGCTAGTGTCCTATACTCTGAACTTCTCTCTTGGTGAAAAATGTCCTCTCGGGAGATTGTCCTATTGTAAAGACAGAAAACAGGTTCAAATTACAGTATATTGAAAGTCACTGAAGGTTATAATTTTAAAAGAAATCCTAAAAGTCATCTAGCAGGATTATTTTCAGAACTATTTTTAATATTTTAGCTGAAAATCTCTTTCTTCAAAAGAGAGATTGTAGAAAGGCCTAATATATAAATAAGTGAATCAAAAGCTGCTCTGGTTAGAGCTCTTTCCCTTCCAAGACGGAATGTGAAAATCCCCAGATTCAAAAAACCGTCACTCTAATCTAGTCCTTTCAATTCACAAATGACAAACTTGAGCCTGAAAGTGAATCAACTTGTCCAGCATAGCCCAGTGAAACAATCACAAAGGTCAAATACTCCTCAGGGGCATGTCTTTACTGTCATTGGGCCTGACACAGGCCCTCAGAAGCCCTGTAATAAATGTTAATTACTTGAATTCAACAATTTATGCTATGGTGTAAATGACTGATACCATCTTTACACATTACTTCTCTTAGGGGTGTTTACTTTCATCTAAACAGGATTTGGTTCCTTAGATCAAAGAAAGAAATTTCTAACAGCAAATACGTAGATGTTATCAATAGGCTTGTTGGTACAGGAGAAAATTGAGGGTAGTATAACAGAACCTTAAGAGAGGGCTGTTCTGTCTTTTGAAAATCATGTAATTTTATAATTTAATTGTGTGTGTTACGTGAGGGGCAGGAGAGGAAGAGAATCAAAGTAATATTTGTTGTCATAAAAATACCTAAAATAAGAAAACCTAAACCAAATCGTATTGACTGTTCCCATATGCTGAAGTTAGAAAGAGAATACATTCCAAATTGGTCCTATCATTAATTCAGCTTATGATGTTTTTTAGCTACTTGTGATGTCATCACACATGTGGTACAATTTATATTGCTCTATGTCTTACCCTGAGTAGAATGTTGTCTGTTTTAAGATGAGTGTAAATTTTATTTTAATTTAAAATTTGCCTCGATAGTACAAAAATAGGGTTTTTAGATTTTCAAAATGTATTTGTTTCTCTTTCAATTTCTTCTGGTTCATAAGTTGAATACCTCATGACTAAAAAAAATAAGTGGATTATTAAAGTAAATGTGTTTAGATTGGGTAATGTGCCCCATTAAAGGTGGTAGGTATTACTCTATGAGCAAATGTGTAAGCAAAAAATAAAGAAAAATTCTATTTATCAGAGATTTAGAAAGATCTTCTCCCTGGATAAAACAACTAGACCACCTATCACCACTAACAGCCTCATCCGTGGTTTGACCAGCCTGACCAGACACTTTTCTTCAGTACGCCTCAATTTTATGTTATTACTATTATTATGTGGGGGGTTGGCTGACAATGACAGGGAGGGAAAAAAAAAGAAACTCATGTCAATTATGGTTTCACATTTACTGCAAAGGAAGAGGTTTGATTTCCCAATGTGTTGCAAATCCTAAACAGTCAACTGTGACACTGTGTGAGACTATCATCTTGATAGAGATTTGAGTCAAAATCATACAAATCTAATTTAAAATGCTATGTAGTTGTTTGTTTTTCTGCAAGGCATGAATGTTGGCACACACAAAACTGAATAATACTAGAACATCATCAGGAATTCATAAGGGTGGTGAAAGTTTTCTATCTTGAAGTTAGGAGTAAAAAAAAACAAAAACAAAAATAAAACCCACTTTACATTCTGCATTCTGCCAAAACTGTACTTGAGAAGAAAATTGAGAGGAAATTCCAAAATATTTCCTCATCCAATTCTACCATCAAATGACAAGCATCGGCTTTGCCAGCAATCAAGTCATTGCCTTTTTCAACCATATTGATGGCTCCATTAAAGGATATTCTACTCAGCTGTTTGCTTACGTGCAGTTGTGACTCAAGGTGGTGTAGAAGAAGAAATCTTACTTTCTTAAACCATTGAGACTATTATAGAGACTTACAATGTCTTTAAATTCATTCAAAAGAGTAAAAATGATTAGAATACCCATGGAAGGTGCTCCAACAGTCAGAAAACCTGTTGAAAATCAAAGAACAGAAGTTACCTGTTGTTGCTAAGCACTTCCCAAATTTGGCCTAGGCATCTATAGGGAGAACTCAGTCTTGCTCTCAAAATACCCAGTTGTCTACCTTGCTTTGTAAAATTCTGCATGCATATCACACAGTTCCAGCCTTTGTTGAGTTCTCGGTTTGTTGAGAAATATGGTTGGATACATTCAAGAATTGAGGATGTAGGCCGGGTGCGGTGGCTCAGGCCTGTAATCCTAGCACTCTGGGAAGCCGAGGCGGGCGGATTGCTCAAGGTCGGGAGTTCGAAACCAGCCTGAGCAAGAGTGAGACCCTGTCTCTACTATAAATAGAAAAAAATTAATTAGCCAACTAAAAATATATACAAAAAATTAGCTGGGCATGGTGGCACATGCCTGTAGTCCCAGCTACTTGGGAGGCTGAGGCAGAAGGATCAGCTGTGAGCTAGGCTGACGCCACGGCACTCACTCTAGCCAGGGCAACAGAGTAAGACTCTGTCTCAAAAAAAAAAAAAAAAAAAGAATTGAGGATGTGAGGGCGATCTGGCTGCTACATCTGTCACCCCATTGATTGCCAGGGTCGATCTGGCTGATCTGGCTGGCTAGGCAGGTGTCCCCTTCCTCCCTCACCGCTCCATGTGCGTCCCTCCCAAAGCTGCATGCTTGGTCAAAGAGGACGACCTTGCCCACTAAAGGACCATTCTTCAGGCAAGGGTATATGAGTAGCTGCACTCCCCTGCTAGAACCTCCAAATAAGCTCTCAAGAACTGAAAGATTCAGGGCCAGGTGCAGCGGCTCACACCTGTAATCCTAGCACTCTAGAAGGCTGAGGTGGGAGACTCGCTTGAGCTCAGGAGTTCAAGACCAGCTTGAGCAAGAGTGAGACTCTGTCTCTACTAAAAATAGAAAAAATTAGCCGGGTGTGGTGATGCACACCTGTAGTCCCAGCTACTTGGGAGGTTGAAGCAGGAGGATCCCTTGAGCCCAGGAGTTTGAGGCTGCTGTGAGCTAGGCTGATGCCACGGCACTCTAGCCCAGGCAACAGAGCAAGACTCTGTCTCAAAAAAAAAAAAAAAAGAAAGAAAAATTCAGTTGCTCTATTTTTGTAATACAAAGAGCAGACCAGAAATAATTTTTCAAAATATTTAAGAGCCAGTATGGCATGGGCACACATAAGTCAGGACAGACACTGGCCACAAATAATAAGTATGGCTGGATTGGAGCATACCTACTGAACACCAATTATTTCACCCTTCAAAAATAACAATGATATGGCAACATAGATATCAACATGGGAAGATGTCCATATTATAGCAAGGGAGGAAAAGAAGTTTCATAACACACCATAATGCCATTTATAAATGTTTAGAGGAAACTAAAGAGACTTGCAAAATAACCCCATAGGATTCTGGCAAATATGTGTAGAACTTTGGGCAAAGAGGTCTCCTGAGAGTCTTATTTCTGAGTTCTAGTCCTAAGTCTACCAATCTGCTTAACCCTCTAATGCCTTGGGTTCCGTAAAATCAAGAAGTTAGAAAACCATTACACTATTCCAGTTCTCATCTGCTATGAATATAAGAGTATTCTTCCTTAGTTTCCTTTTGTGAAATAAAGGTTTAAAAATTACTACTTCAAGTCTGGGCATGGTGGCTCATGGCTATAATCCTAGCACTTTGGGAGGCCAAGGTGGGAGAATCACTGGAGGCCAGGAGTTTGAGACCAGCCTGGAGAGAGGCTGTCTCCATAAAAAATTAAAAACTTAGCCAGTGTGGTGGCACACGCCTGTAGTCCCAGCTACTCAGGCGGCTTAGGCAGGAGGATCACCTGAGCCTAGGAGTTAGAGGTTGCAGTGAGCTATGATGATGCCACCACACTCTAGCTCCAAAAACAGAGTGAGACCTTGTCTCAGAAAAAAGAAAACAAAACAAAGAGTAGGTTGTGAACACACGCTGTGAACTGGGAATATAGTGTAATAACAGTAATAATCCAGAGCTTGAAAAAGCCTATACTACAAATTATTAGTTGTTCATTCTAGCTCTTCCTAACTTTAGCTCACTTGGGAATATTACCTATACAAATTCTTCATCATAAAGCACAGAGCTTTATGTTTAAAGTTACTTTAGGAGCTAAACCATATCAAATATTAGCCTCAGGGTGAAAAATCTGTTGCAGCAAAGAAGACTTAATTAAACTTCTGAAAAGTGAATCCTATTTTTTTATTGATGTTCTTAATGAAATCAGAATCACATCTTCCAAAAAATATTTCTGTGGATTAAGTTGCAAACTCATTTTCCTATTTAAAGAATTATAGAAGCTGGCTGAATAGTCTCTGCAGGGTCTCTGTCAACTAAAATAGTCTGTGGTTATGATTCTATTTTAGGATTCAGTCCAGGAGTTACCCTCCTTTAAGCTGGGCTGCCAGTGCATGCGCCTCGCTCAGATTTTCATGGTGTCTTAGGAATGTGTATGTGTCCCTTCTTGATGTCAATCTGGCAAAGCTGAGTTTACTCCAAATTTGTTTTTTATTATACCATGTGGCTTACCAAGGACAGAAATAGAATTGGTGATGGAGGTCGCTGAGAGAACAATTCAATGTAAAGAACTTTCTGCTAAACAGAACTGTCCAATAAAGAAATGGCCAACAATTGGAGGAATTGAGTTCCTGTAACAGGAGACACTACAGAAAGGGAGCTCCCTGCTTGTTGGGGATGACCATCCACTTGGCATTAAGATATTTTGCTCCTCTTTTATCTCCTCTAATTAATTGTAAGCATCCTGAGGACAGCTTTTGAAATTTGGCTTGTTTCTGGATTTCTGGACATCATGTAGGTATTCAATAAATATCTTCTTAATGATCGAAGGAATAACATGGAGAAGAACCCTGAATTTATTGAGTGGGGCATTGAATAGAAACATATTAAGATACCTTAGCTGTGAAATTCTTGGAAGGGTTCATCATCCTGGGGAAGGCTAAATTCAATGATAAGGGTGCAATGTTACAGTGAGTGTTTTGTAATTTTTCCAGACCCTTTACTGTTGTCAGTTCCTTCTTGTAATTCTTCCTTTAGATTTTCTTTCTCTGACCTCTCCAAAATGAGAAATCATTATTCTTCTCATTGCTAAATGTCTAATATTTAAAAGAGCTATACTGCCAATCATCTTTGACCAATATGAGCCACATATTAATTGCAAAAATACCTGATTCTGGAAAATTTGAAGTTTTATGCTATGACAAATAAATCACAAATTTAGTAACTTCTGTAGTCTACCAGTCTCTTTGGCTTCAAATAAAATATACTTGAGTTTCATATTATTCTTGAGTCCAACCAGCACCCTAACTTGTTTGTATTTGTGATTGAGACCAACATTGGAGTCTCAATTCTTTACTTGGTGGTAAAATCAATTTAATAGATTATAAATCAGAATTTTTTTTAAAAAATGATATAGAGTGAAATGGAAAATATCAGAATGCATCGTATCTACCAAGGAAAAGTATTTTTTTATGAAACTTTGGTTTCAGTAATTTAGATTTACATGTATGCATATGTGGTTTTGCTATAAAATGTATTTCTCACAGTGGATCATTGAAAAAAGAAAAGGTTTTGAGGGCCTTTAAAATGATCCAGAGTATGTCACTAGTATAAAGGTCCACTAACTATCCAATTTTTTTCAGGAGGTCATTTCGGTAGATAATCAGGCTTGTAGATGGTGAAATTATTTAGTTAAAATTTTCTCATTAGCAGTAAGGGAAACAGATGACCCAGTTCCCAAATTTCATGCACTTAGGATACCTGGAATTAAAATAAGAAGAGTAGGATGTTATTTATTTTGCATCGTCCATGGAGGAACTGAAGGTCAAGCACTTCACAACCCCAAGGGTCTCAGTGTTTATGACCCTACTTCCTTCTCCAGTGTCTACGTGCAGACATTGTCCCTTTCCTGGAGTTATCTTTGTTGTCTTTCTTCCTTCCATCTTTATAGCCCACTATTACAGTCTCCCTTATTCTTCTTCTTAGTACTTGGCAAATATGTGAGGCAAAGTTTACAAGAGTTAAACATTTCTAAGAATCTTGCTCTTAAGAGGTTGCTAGAAAGGAGCCCTTTCTTCCACGCTCCTTGCTTTCCCCCCTCCTTTCCCCTACTCTCCCAAGACCACAAGATAAGTGTTTAAAGCCACTTTTGTTCTACAAAGTGGTCTCTGTCTCCTTTAGAGTGGGAAAGATTCTATGTGTGGTGGCAGTGGTTGGAATAAGTCAAAATAAAAAAGGATAAGAGAACATAAACAGTTTTAAATTACCTTTTCTATTTTCTTTTAGTAGCTTCAAATAGCTGTAAATAAGCAGAAGAAAGTTGATTCTTATAAATATCCTTTCAACAGGAATAACTCAGATGCAGTTCACTTGCTAATATATTCTCCGTTTACTTGTTCTTTTCAAAAGGGCTTTCTCTCCCTTCCCCACCCCACTCCCATTTTTATCTTATCAGTATGGTACATAGAGAATATTTGACTTGAGGCTGAATCTATTTTCTCAATTTTTTGAGTGACTATTCTAAAGTATTATTAAAAGCAGACTTCTACAAAATTGACTTTAACAGTAATTATTTTCTTTGAATATGAGAAGGATATTTTGATTTCCCAAATGCACATAAACTGAATTGTTGAACTGGATCTTTTCATGGCTGACTTTTGTCTATTTTTTCTGTAATAGAAACATTACATTGTCTCCCAGAAAACTCTGAAGCTTGAGACTCCATGGTATGTGTCTTGCATGAAATAAAACTTAGAATGATATCAACTTTATTTTTCTACTCTGCTATAGTTCCTGTAAGTCACTAACTTTTGAACTGTGAGTGGGCTGAGTGCATTTTCTCATCAAGCCCTGTACAACTGCTCTTCAGACAGAGCAAGAGCAACTTGAATTTTCTCAAAGGGACCTTTGATGGTGGACAAGTCACTTTGCTTTTCAGGACCTTGGTAACTTCTGCTGTATAAAGTACAAACGTTCAGGTAGAGTAATCTCCAGGATTTGTTTGTTTAAGTCTTTCTAGCAATAAAAAAAATCTTTGATTTTGTTAACCAGTATTTAGTCATTTTAAGTCAAACAAAACCGATTTTTACATCATTATAGTACTACAAATGTATTGGGTTACTTTCATACTACCCAGCGAGGACTTCTTAGACATGTATTGGATTTCATTGTTTTATATATAAATTTGAGCGTTTCTTTTTTTTCTTTTTTTTTGAGACAGAGTCTCACTCTGTTTCCCAGGCTAGAGTGCCATGGTGTCAGCCTAGCTCACAGCAACCTCAAATTCCTGGGCTCAAGCAATCCTCCTGCCTCAGCCTCCCAAGTAGCTGGGACTACAGGCATGCGCCACCATGCCCGGCTAATTTTTTCTATATATTTTTAGTTGGCCAATTAATTTCTTTCTGTTTTTAGTAGGGTCTCGCTCTTGCCAGGCTGGTTTCGAACTCCTGACCTTGAGCGATCCTCCCGCCTCGGCCTCCAAGAGTGCTAGGATTACAGGCGTAAGCCACCACGCCCGGCCTGTTTTTGTTTTTTTTTTTTAACGTCACTGCATTTTTCAACTCTAAAGAATTAGCAACAGAGTGTTATAATTTCACAAAAATCCCAGGAAAGGTCTCAAGTGTTTGTCTCAAGCTTCACCAAGTCCCAACTGAGAGGCAGCAGAATCAAAAGAGACGGCCATTGTCCCTCATGCCAGCCAAGAGCAGAAATATCATTGACTCCCAAAAGGAAGGATGCCCTAAAAATGAACTCAGCATTTTGGAAAATGAACAGTAGCATAAACGAAAAAAATGTAGAAAGAAAAGTGGAGGGCAAATTTAATGATATAAAAATAGGCTAAATAAATATATATATCTTTGGAAAACAAATCAAATTGACAAACCTTTGGCAACTTTCTTCAAGAAAAACAAAGCAGGAACTCATAAAGTTACAAATGAAAAGTATGTTGCAAGAATTAAACGTGAGAGGAGAGGAATGATCTAAAATAAAATGTTAGAATCTGAGGACTGCCATAGCATTCAGTAGTTGAAAGAAAACAAAAGGCTGTTTTAAAATATTCACACACAGGAAACAAAAATCTCAAATTGTTTTACAGGCCAGTTTTACTTATTATTAAGGAGATTGATAATTATAAATGTAGGAAGTAATTACTTTTTTAGAGACATGCCAAGCGCTTAACAGTATAACTTTAAAAAATTAAACATAGTATCATTAACAAACACTTAAGTGCAAAATTCTGTAAAAGACATTAGCACCCTAAATGGAGTAATGAATAATATGCATAATAAAGTCCAACTGGAGTGTACACTCAGCACAACTTGAATCTATGCTCTTGGGTAAAAAGATAAAATATTTAAAAAGCACAACAAAGCCCATTTTATTCCAGGAATGCAAAAGTGTTTAGAAATTGATTCAGAAATTACATTTTACCACCTTAATGAAAAACCATGGGTCATGTCCTTGGACCCAAAAATATGAATGTTACATCACTATCATTAATAGATATCAAAATGTAATACATTACGACGAGAAGGAATGTGGCTAGTTGGGGGAGAGGATGCATAAAAAATCTGCAATGTTAAATGAAAATTTTGAAATACTAAACAGTTTTTTGTCAAGAAGACAAGGACAGATGCACAGTGTGTTTATGCTACTTCAGGACCCTGAGTTCTGAGGTCCTAGTGAGTAAACTAAAAAAAGTAAAAGAAATGAGAGGTAAAATGAACAGGAGAAGTGTTGACAATCTGCAGATATTTTGCATGTAGATTCAGAGAACTTACAGATGAATAATTAAAATCTATCTTGCACTTAATGAGGACACTGGTTAAAAGAACAATGCTCAAAAATCCACTTATTTCTGTGAATTAGTAATAGTATTTTAAAAGATACCACTTCAATTAACATCAATATTCAATGCAGAGTCAGAAGTCTAACAAAAGTTTTGTAAAACATTTATGAAGAAAAAAATAAACCATTACTGGGAGAAATTAAGGAAGATCGAAATTAACACAGAGACATACCAAGTTCATGGATTGGAAAGCTCCGTATTGTAAGGATATGAATCCACCTTTGACTCCATCGACAGATTCAAAGTCATCCCAGCTCATCCATTTTTGAAGTGCCAATTCTATTTTCAGCTTTTTACATTTGAGAAATTCAATGCCAGGGCACCAGGGTCTCTCCATTTCATCAAAAATAACTTGAGTGCATAGTATGTGCCAAACACTTGGATGCAGCAAACCGATAAGTAAAAAGCTTTCCTCTTTTAAAGCCTTATGGTCTAGGAAGCTTGGTAAGTCAGACAGCCAAAACAAAATGAAATCATGTATTTTTCGTGGAGGGGATACGTGCTCTGGGAGGAGGGAGGACAGCAAACTCCAGAGGATGAAGACAGCGGGAATGAAATGTGCAGAATTAATTATGGTGTTTAGAGTAAGCTTCATGGAAAAACAAAGGGTGGGCCCAGACTTGGAGGGTGTGAAAAGATCCTTCCAGATGAAGGCAAGAGCCACAGCACCGGCCCTAAAGTGGGAGTGGGCCTTGGATGCATGATGCCAGGTAGTCATTATTTCCACTCTACCAGATTATTCCTAAACAATCATATTTGCACATGTCTAGTGTTAGAAGTCTCATCTCCAGGGATTCATCATTTATTTCTGAAGTTGGGATAACAGGACACAGAAAAATCCAAATTCTTCACTCTGCATAGGAGAGTAACTGATATTTTTGTGAATCTTTGTAATTCACTAATCTGTCTCGTCACTCTTTTTGTAAACTCGTATTTATTTTTTCTCCAGCCACATTGGAAGGAAATTTTCTCTATTTTTTCCAAGTTTGTTTCCCCTAGTAGCGTTCTCAAGGCTAAATCCTGGAATGCCATCCGTTCGCACTCAAAAGACCACATCTGAGAAAGTTAACCCCCAGAGAACCGTGAAAGAGTAAATTTCTGTTCTTTCAAGACACCCAGTTCGTGGCCATTTGTTACAAGAGTCCCAGGACACAAAGTCACCAGTCTCCCAACTGATCGTGTCCCCGCTGTGTGTGTGAAGCGCACTTTGCTTTTCGGATCATTACACTCCCTCCCAGATTTGGGGTCCTCTCCTGTCTTGGTTACTGTTTCCTCCTTGTGTGTGAGAGCTCATGGCCGGGAGTCACCTGTCTTCCCCCCTTACTGCCATCACATTGCAGGTGAGAGAAGACTAACCTCCGTGTCCCCAAGGACACTGGGACTTGGGGGAGCACGTCTCCGCGTGTCCCAGCGGTGGGCTGTTCACGTGGGGGGGGATGTCTGGCGATTCCTCCCAGCCTCGGGGACCCCTACCGGCTCCGCGCTGTCCCGGCGGGTCCCAGAGCTCGGGCATCTGAGAGGACACCAGCCCGGGCCCGACCCCCTGCGGCTCCGGGATGCCCATCGCGGGAAGGCCCTGGGGGAGGGCCCGGGACTGTCCCCGCGGGGTTGGGGGCCTGGCCGCCCGCTCCTGCCGAGCGGAGGAACGCGGGCACCAAAGCCCTGGAGAGAGACGCCGGCCGCGCTGCGCACGAACAATGGGCGGGGAGCGCAGGGGGCGACCCGTGAGGAGCGGGGAAGGTCCGGGATCCCGGGCGGAGGCCGGACGGCGAGATTCGCGGTCGGGCTCGGAGCACCGACTTCCCCCGCCCCGGAGGCCTCGGGGAGAGGAGCGGGCCAGGGACCACCCTGCGGCCGCCTGATCGGTTCCCGGAGCCTCCCCGGGGGTCTCGCCCGTGCGCCGGCCTCCCTGGCTCCGAGCACTCACCATGTTCCGCCCGCTCCTGGGCGCGCCGGGGCAGCTCCGCGGCCCGCGAGGGGACCGCGCCGGGCACCGGGACGCCTGTGCCGCTAGGGGACAGGCCGAGCGCGCGCGGCCACGGGCGACAGCGCCGGCCCGCCCTCGGAGCTTGATTTGACAGTGTTCCAGTCACTCCCCGCCCCCCGAACGCTGATTGGACAGTGCTCCCGTCTTGGGCGCCTCTGATTGCGCAGTGTTCCCCCGAGTGACAGACGGGTGTGAGAGATCACGTGGCTAAACCGGACGAAAATGCGGAGTCTCGGCCTCTGCCCTTACCTACCCTGCTTCCTCTCCGGGACCTGGACAGAGGTCAGAGGACTTTCCCCTCTAGGTAGAGCTTGGTCAGGCCCCAGGGCGGACAGCGGGGCATCTACCCCTGAGTCCTCCTCTTGAACGCAGGGACGCAGATGTGGACGGAATTCCGGAGTCAGTTTCCCCACGAAGCGACCGCTTGTTTGGGGCAGGAGGGACCAGGGTGCGACGGAACAGGCCACGAGGGCCTGGGGTCCTGCAGGGCCAGAGGTGGGCCTGGGGCTTTGGGGACCTCGGGGACGGCTGCAGGCCCTCCCCTCAGTTAGTCTGTTATTCTCTGTATGTGGCACCCCCACTCCCTGTTTGGAAAGTCAGAGGTCTGGATAGATCCGCCACCACCCTCTGTATCACCCTCAGATGCGAGCCATCGAGTACAAAATCAATGAAGTTTTCGATGTAAGGATCCATCTCCTCCTCCCTCTCCCCAGCACCTCCACTTTTACCCCTCGGTCTCAGTCTTAAGGTCTGTCTTCACACTACCTTTTGAGAGGCCCCAGAAGCAATATCTTTACTTTTATTAATGGCTCTATTACGAATCTCTAGGACGGGCCCATTGCTCATGCCTGCAATCTTAGCACTCGGAGGCCATGGCGGGAGGATTGCTTGAGGTCAGGAGTTCCAGACCAGCCTGAGCAAGGAGAGCCTGTCTCTACTAAAAATAGAAAAAAATGGCTGGGTTTTGTGGTTCACGCCTGTAGTCCCAGATCCTGTACTCGGGATTCTGAGGCAGGAGGATCACTTGAGCCCAGGAGTCTGAGGTTGCAGTCAGCTGTGATGATGCCACTGCACTGGATCTAGGGTGACAGAGTGTCTGTCTCAAAAAAAAAAAAAAAAAAAAGAAAGAAAGAAAGAAAGAAAGAAGGAAAGAAAAAAGAAAATAAAAGAAAGAAAGAAAAGAAAAAGAAACCCAAGAATCTCTTCTTCGAGTTCACACCCTCATCATTTTCTGTGTGCTCATGTGGTGTTGTCTATCTCCCTGACCTAATTTAAGCACCACTGGGAAAGAAGCCTGTGGCCATTATTTTGCCATCTTAGCTACAAGACACACTGCCCTCTTATTAGAAACTAAAACAAATGATTCATTGACTGGGATGGCCTTCTTGGTGTGAATCAGAAACAACTTTATTTTTCTTGGTACCCCTATTAAACTCCCCACTGGGGAATAGGTCTTTCCTTAGACGTGAGTAAAGTCTTAAGTAGACACCATCATTTTGTCACTTTCAAGTGCTGAAATTTCTCTCTTTCTATTGTGTTCATTGATTCATCCCAAATTTATATAAGCTTTTATTGTTTTTTTTTTTTAATCAGCAAAAGTGGCAATTCAGTTGCCTTAGAGATAGTATAGTTTTGTACATATCAAAGTTCTCTAGAGACACATTCAAAAGGTGATCTAGAATTTCTTTCCGGTGCACCTGGAAATTTTAATAAACACATCTATATTTTGGTTGTTCTGAGAGGATTAGGGCTGCGGGGTTCCAACTTCTCGCCAGCTCTGGGCACCCAGGGAGTGGGGGGATTGCCTGATCTAAAGTATGTCAAGCAAAAAAGCAAAGTCTGGAGTTCACACGCGCGTCAGGGAGGGGCTGCTGACTGCGGGGAGAGGCCGGTGTCCACCCTGGGCGGGACTGAGTTTCCCCAGATGTGAAGGTCTCTGGCCCACGGGGTCAACCACGCGTGTTCACGACGCGCCTATCACTCAGACTGCAGGGGGCGGTGCGGAGTCGGAAGTTATCGTCCAATCAGGGATTCCGGGTTGGGGGCCCGAACAGCTACCCAATCAGAGGCCCCAGGGCTGACAACTGTCCAATCAAGGCTCTGGGGCGGGAACCCGGAACTGTTTAGTTGGATCTGAAGCACTGTCCAATCAAAGGCTTCGCCACGGGGGGTGGCGAAAGAGTGCCAGAAGCACTGCCCAATCAGAGCGCTGAGGGAGGCGGGAACTTGAGAACTGTCCAGTCGTAAGCGCCATAGCCTCACAGATCCAATCAGGCCCCAAATAAGGGGCGTCGCTGCTATCCGGGATGCCTGATCCCAACCTGCCCTGAGCTGCCCAGGTGTCCCCGAGCCCGGCGCGCTCACCTGCACGGGCCGCGGAGCTCTCCTGGAGAGCCCAGGAGCGGGCGAGACATGGTGAGTGCGCGGGGTCGGGGAAGGTCAGGGGTCGGGGGCGATGGGACCGGGGCAGTGCAGGGGACAGCCCGGGCGAGTGGGCTGTGCGGGCGGTTTGCGGGCCGGCCTCGGGAGCGGGGGCGCACTGCCCTGGTCCCACACCTGGGGACTGTCAGGTGTGTCCAGCGCAGCCCTGAGGATTCCTTTACTGGGGCGGCAGCTTTGAGTAAATGTGAAGTAACGTATTCTGCTGGCCTTGGTCCTTCTGCTCAGCGGGAACAGAAGTTTCTCAGGTCTGCCTTTCGCCCTCGGGTGCTGCCTCCTGTTTCCCTGGGGCGCATCTAGGGAATCACTCGGGAATGTTCCCTGTCCCACTACAACCGTGGGGACAGGGCACGTCCGTGGTTACATACCTAAAAGCAGATGAAGAGACGGATTGAAATGTTCCTAAAAGTCGTAGTTACTCTACCGTACAAGGTGCAGATTTTGTGAGTGTGTGACCCTGTTCCATTTCTGTTCCTCAGGGCGTCACTAATGCAAATTCTCCAAAATGTGACCTGTACAACTGAGGAGTGTGCAAGTCTGAGTAACTTACAGTTTGTTGTGAGGGTAGTAATTATGCAGTATCTGATAGGGGTAAGCATTTTCCAGTGACTTAATACTATAAAAAATGCCTTTGAATTTCCTTCCCTTACTTGAGCACAGGATGAAAGTCGTGATTCTCCTGCCTTGGACACCGGGAGCGGGGTCTTTGTGTCATTTAACACATTGACTGCCACGAGAGTTGTATTTAACTCCCTCTAGTTTTGACCTCGGGGGCCATGTGAAGCATATATGAAATCTTGATGTTCTTATTGTTACAATTAATATCGATAATTTGATGGATAATTGATAATTTAATTCTAAAAACGTGGGTTCAATGAATGGAAGGCAATAAATTTCGTTTTTCTATTTACATTTACCTTGAAATTACACTCAAAGTTTTTATTCTATTTTCATAATAAAACATTATGGCCCCAAAGAAAAGTTTCTGATCTTTTTGTGTGTGGCAGTCAATGTGTTAAAGGGAAGCAGGTGTCTGTAGGACCTGGGGTAGGGAGGCGAGGCCTGCACTCAGTGATTCCAGCTGTGTCTCCGGTGAGCCTGCTATGATGGCAAAGGTGCAGTTGGGCCTTGCTCCAGCGCCTTCCAGGGCAGGGGACCTTCAGATGCTCAGAACAGCCACAGCAGGAGCTGTTTATGCCCAGAGAGGCTACCAGATCTTTGCAAGGGCCATCAGCCTGCAGACATGCTTGGGGGCACTTGGTCCCTTCTAAGGTTGCACTTGTGGTTGGCTCGGGGCTGTTTCAAAACAGCTGGTTTGGTTTTTGCATTAGGGTTTAGTATGAACACCAGTGGCCTCACCACTCAGATAAGCAAATAGGCCTTGGGTATTGACATCTGTTCATCTCTCTCCTGCGCTCCAGGTGACCACCGTTCAGATTCTAACTTTATCATCTATTATTTATCACCAAGCAGGGTTTTGTTTAATTTTGGCTCCTTTTAAATTTCAACCAGAATATTACTGTCACTACTCTGCCCCCCCCCCACCAAACGCTTTTCCATGGTTTTGTTTGCCCAGTCCTGGGCACATGCTGGCATCTGAGGCTGCAGGTGCTCAGTTAGCTCATCCATTCAGGACTTCTGGAGCTTGGATTATTTTGAGTTGATTTTTCTTTTTTTTTTCTTTCTTTTTTTTTTTTTTTTGAGACAGAGTCTCACTGTGTTGCCCCGGCTAGAGTGCCGTGGCGTCAGCCTAGCTCACAGCAACCTCAAACTCCTGGGCTCAGGTGATCCTTCTGCCTCAGCCTCCCGAGTAGCTGTGACTACAGGCATGCGCCACCATGCTCTGCTAGTTTTTTCTATATATTTTTAGTTGGCCAATTAATTTATTTCCATTTTTAGTAGAGATGGGGGGGGGGTGTCACTGTTGCTCAGGCTGGTCTCGAACTCCTGACCTTGAGCGATCCTCCCACCTCGGCCTCCCAGAGTGCTAGGATTACAGGCGTGAGCCACCGCACCTGGCCAAGTTGATTTTTTGATGTACTCAACAATGCTACAACAGCCATTCTTGCTTCTGTCTCCAAGTGCAAAATGCATCGTAAGTTTCTACACTTGAGAGAAAAACTGTGGGGTTGTAGATGATGAGTGAGTTTAACTTTACTAGGAAATGCTGGTGGAGGGTGTGAACTGACCATCCCGCCCCCTCGTGACTATGTGTTTATTCCTTCCACGTGATCACCAGTGCTTGCAATTATCTAACTTCCATCCATCTAGTGTATGGAACAGGATCTGCTTGTGATTATATATTGCTTTTTACTCGTTGCCATTTTTTGAGCATTTTTCCTATGTGGTGTTGCATCGTCTGTGAAATATTCCGCAGCATTTCCTCACCTTTAATTCATCTGTCTGTGTATTGCTTTCTTATGTTTCTCATTTCTCTGTATACTCTGGGCCTCATGCTTTCTCATTGGCAGGTACTGCAAATATTCTCTCTCGGTTTGTGGTTTACCTTTTCATTCCCTTTATTCTGTGTTGGAGAGGGGACTCTTCTTAATTTGAATAGAATTGAATTTGTCAATGTCTTCCTTTGTAGCTTATTGTTTCTTGTGTGTGTGTGTATACGTTTGTGTGTGTGTGTGTGTGTGTGTGTGTGTGTGTATATATATATAAACACTCCCTGTACTTAGAAGTCATAAAAACACTTGACTTTAACTTCTGCTGAGTGTTCTATTTTTGTCATTCACAGTGAGATCTGCATTATATTATTCTACTTGGGGTTGATATGAACATTCCTTATTCCCCCAGGGACAACCAGCTGTCCTTGCCCCACGCGTTCAAATGTCCCTCATTTCCACCACTGTGGGCGACACCTGCTGTTGCACATTCGTGCACCATAAATAGATGGTCCCATTTCAAAGATTTCCATTCCTTTTTTTTTTTTTTGAGACAGAGTCTCACTCTGTTGTCCTGGCTAGAGTGCCGTGGCGTCAGCCTAGCTCACAGCAACCTCAAACTCCTGTGCTCAAGCGATCCTCCTGCCTCAGCCTCCCGAGTAGCTGGGACTACTGGCATGCGCCACCATGCCGGGCTAATTTTTTCTATATGTTTTTAGTTGGCCAATTAATTTCTTTCTGTTTTTGGTGGAGACGGGGGTCTCGCTCTTGCTCAGGCTGGTCTCAAACTCCTGAGCTCAAATGATCCTCCCGCCTGGGCCTCCCAGAGGCCATTCCTTTTTATTGATGTATTTGTCCATCCTGCTGTTGCTAATACTATCTTCTCCTAATTACTATTGTGAATTAAATGCCTTGATGTGTTTTAGGAAAGTCCCTCCATCTTGTTCTGTGGAACACTTGGCTCTTCTCAGAGATTGTCTATAATTTCAATTCTTAGTAGTTTTTCATAAATTAAAAAGCAAAACAGGCTGTTCTCTGTTGCTCTAAGAGAGAGCTGCTGCTCTGCCTATAGAGCAAGCCTTCCTGCTGTTTGTTACTTCAATAAACTTGCTTTTGCTTTAAAAAAAAATGAAGCTGGTTTTGGATTTAATGGAGTTTTATTAAAACCCTAGATCTATATTTTGAGAGCTCTGCTGTCGTGGTGGCTTAAAGTTTTCTTTCTGAGAATGTGTGTCCTCTTTCCATTCTACTTTGATGTCATTCAATGTTTTATAATTTTTCCATGATCATTTTATATCCTTCATTAGACACACTGTAACACTTAAAATTTGTAATAAGTTGGAAAGTTGTAATTTAAGGTAGTTTTTATAGTCTGTTATCTTCTAAACAGTTTTTTAATTTATTTTTTATTTTAAAAATTTTTCTAATTTAGATTTTTAAATTTTTCAAACTTATTTTCTTTTACATGACCATGAAAAGTACTAAACAGTTTTTTAAACTGCTATTGCTTCAAATATTAATATACTGAGGTTTATTTTTATGTTGCATTTGCACTCTGGGAGCTTACTAAATCGTATGCTCTGGGTTTCGTGTTTCTGTGGGCCTCGCATATATCATACTTTGAGCTATGAACAGAGGCAACTTTTTTCTTCCGTTATACTTCTTACGTTTCCTCTGGCTCTGGGTGGGACCGCTAGTGCAATGCTAGTAGGCGTGAGGTCATAGGATTCCTTTTGTACTTAATTTTATTGGGAATGGGCTGTACTTTGGCATGTTTATGTTCTTTAGAGAACGCTGCCTTTCATTATGCCTTTTGTAACCTGCTGAGATTTTACACGGGTGCATTGGGAGCGGTACATCTTTTTCGTCATCTGTTCAGATGATTTTTCCTTTAATGTGGCATTGGGATAAATTATAAAATATTATGAATTATAAATTCATAATATTTCATTGTATAATATAATATCTAGAAAAATGCATAAACAATTGTGCAATCAAGCAAAACATTCTAAAGTGAGATTCTGTGTAACGAGAGCCAGACCAAGACTCGGAGAAGCCTTTGCCCCAGACCCCTGCTGGAGAGGACTGCCCGGGACGGGCCTCTCTCTGGGTGAGTGGTGAGTGTGTGCACCGAGTCCACATATGTGATTTCTGCAGGGCTGATTGTGAACGCAGTGGTGGATACTGTGTGTCACTGTGTCAGGTTTCTTGTTCTCACGGTGATAGCCGTTTTCCATGGAATGGGGGTTCAGTCACTTTCGTCGCCCTGCATTGCTCCCCTATGGGACCACACCAGTGTCGCCTGCGGACCCCAGTGCCTGTAGCCACTGCATAGCAGCCGGGTTCTCCCATCATGACTGGAGCTTCTGAAAAGCTAAGCGGGTGCCTTAAGCATCACATGTCTCAGCCTTGTTACTGTCGTCCCTGGCTTCCTGGGATGCCCCAGGATAGGAATCCAGAGACACCACCAGACATAGCAACAAAGAAAAAAGTTTATAAAGTTCATTCAGCTGTGCACAAGGGAGCTGGCACTGAGGAAGGAAAGTTTGGGCTGCTCCGCAAGGACAGTGTAGGGGCTGGTTTTATAGCGCATTTGTGAGGGGAAGGGTCTGGCCAAAGCACGCAGATGAGGGTTTTCTAGCACCTGCGTAGTAGCTATACATACTACTACATGCACTGTGTGTGGCATTAGCATTTTAAGTCTGCACTGGGGGCGATTTTTACTATTAAAATGAGGAAAAGGGCCGGGTGTGGTGGCTCACGCCTGTAATCCTAGCACTCTGGGAGGCCGAGGCGGGAGGATCGCTCAAGGTCAGGACTTCAAGACCAGCCTGAGAAAGAGCGAGACCTCGTCTCTACTATAAAATAGAAAGAAATTAATTGGCCAACTAAAAATATATATAGAAAAAATTAGCCAGGCATGGTGGCACATGCCTGTAGTCCCAGCTACTCGGGAGGCTGAGGCAGAAGGATTGCCTGAGCCCAGGAGTTTGAGGTTGCTGTGAGCTAGGCTGACGCCACGGCACTCTAGCCCAGGCAACAGAGTGAGACTGTGTCTCAAAATAAATAAATAAATAAATAGATAGATAGATAAAAAAATAAAATAAAATGAGGAAAAGGTTACTGTAAGTTGGAGCTTAACCTAACCGGGCCTGCGGGGGCTCCGGGTGAGTCCAGGAGCTGTGATTGACAGGTTTTGGGGCTCTTAATTCTAGTTGGCTAGAAATTCAGCCGCTGCTGGAGCAAGCAGCCTCTGCCCCTCCTGGACGCCACGGCAGGAAACCGGCCAGTCTGCCCATGTCAGGATTTGGCTTCACGGTTGCCCTTTTGGGGGTGCCAACCCTGAGCCCCACTCAAAATGGGTTCGGTGTGGAGACACGCATTGAGAGGGGAACAAACTACGGAGTCATCTGGGCAGATCAGGGCGGGCGGGCTGGTCCAGGTGGCACCAGGGGAGCGGGGACGGGGTCAGGCCCCTGTGGTGACTGGGGGTGGGGCTGGGGGTTGGTGCGCTTTGACTTTGCTGCTCACAGCATGGCAGGATGAGTGGCCCTCGGGGGGGCCCCCCCTTGTCTGGTTACCTGATGTGGGGCAGGGGAGGAAGAGGGTGGGGTTTGCAAAGCCGTTAACAGTCACACAACATAAACGGATCCGGTTTCTCTATTCTAATTCATGATGACGGAATTACATCTTGTCCCATTTAATGTGAATTTGAGTGTGCAGTTCAGAAGCCAAATGGCCAGGCGACACACTTTAGTTCAGACAAGCAGGGCCTTGGAAGAGCCTGCACCTCAGGCCTAGGGCCACCGCAGAGAGCCAGGAGGACGTGTCAGTGGGGTTCCGGGGCTCAGTGCAGACAGTTAAGCAATGTCACCAATTATTTTAACGTCCTGTCTCATTGCCCAGTGGTCTGTGCAACCTCGCCAGTGTTTCCACCTGCATGCAACAAGCAGCCCCTTTCAGGGAACCACCCCGTCCGTGGCTGGCCAAGAAATAGTCCAAAGCCAAGTGTCATCAGCTGCTGTGGCTGCCAGGGAGTGTCATCCTTCCTGTGAAGCTCCTGAACAGTAGCTGTCACCGCTTGTGGTTAGAGTGTTTTGGACGGTTCCTGAGTGCCATCATGTCCCGCATCCACAGGACTGTCCTCAGGTGGGATGGGCCAAGAGGCCAAGGTTTGCCTCTGCCTGTCGATACCATTTTCATGTCAGGAAAGAGGCCTCTGGATGCAGGAGCCCGCATGGCCCCAGGCATCAGGGCAGCTGGGTGCAGAGGCACAGGCAGGCTGGGGGCCTGGGAGAGCCGCCACCTCCTGCAGGGCCCGGCGTGTGGCCAGCGGCAACTGCTCTAGTGATGTGTAGCACCGGGTGGGCAGTGTCTTGCAGCAGATGCCCCCGGGCAATGCACTGTCACCAGGATGGTCTGAGACTCTCGGAGGCAGTAGCAGCCTCCACAGAGCAGGAGGCTGAGGAGGGGGATGCAAGGGAGTCCTGTTGTCACTGCACTTTGGACGGAATCCAGAACCTCTTGTTGCCCCATCCAGCGTGGCCTGGTTTGTAACAGCACAGATGGGTTAGAGTAGAATTTGTAAATAAGGAACATGTTGCTTTCGAAGCCCAAACACACCTGCTAAATACGAGGCTTGCTCTAAACTCATGGGTGCTGATAAATGAGGCACGGTTCTTCCCTGGCTGGTTCTTAAAAAACAGTGACCTGAGATGTGAATGAAGTGGTGGGATCTTACAAGACACAATGGCTCAACTCTGTATGGAAAGTTCTGTCACAGATCCTTCCTGTCCCTTCCTAAAGCTGGAATTAAATCCCTAGAAACCAAAGTCCCTCTCTTGTTCCCAAAGCCAGCTACCCTCCTCCACCTCGAGACATCATCATCACTTATTTGTCCCCTGTCTTCTGTTTCTAAAAGCTACCGTATTTTAATTATGATTATTTCACAGATATGTCCATTTTCCCCTTGTTTTATTTGTCTGTCTTTCTGCTAATACTGTCTCGCTCAGACTAATATAATACTTTGAAAATCCTTGCCCTGTATTAGGTAAGCTTGTTGTTCAGAAAAGTTTGGCTATTTTTAGAGATTTTTTTCTTCCTATTAGGTCTGGAAAGTAGTTTTTGTTAAGTCCTAAAAAACCTCATTTGAAGATATAATGGAATTTTATAAAAACTACACAAGTCTCTTGGGAGATCCACCATTTTGGTGACATAGAATTATACTAAGAGCTTACACCATCTTTCCATCTTTGATATTACCCAATGTTTTGATTTCTCCATTGGGATCCTGTTAATTTTTTTTTGTAGAGTCAGGGTCTTGCTACACTGTCCAGGCTGGTCTCGAACTCCTGGGCTCAAGCAATCCTCCCATCTCAGCCTCCCAAGCACCTAGTCCTACAGGCCCAGCTGGGGATCTTTCTATCCTTCACTAGGCTTATTAAGTACCTTTTTAACTTTGGGTTTTTCCCACACATATTAGTTTTTAAACATTAATTTTCCAGCTATTGCTATTAAGTAAAAACATAATGCAGCTTCTTGGAATCTTGCTAAATATCTTATTCTGTGATTATCTTTTTGTTCTGTTGGGGTTTTACATGCATAATTCTTAGAGTTATGCATGAAGACAAGTTTTTCTTTTATAATTCTTATCAATTTGTATTCTAGTGGCAGTGGATCTGGTATGTTGATCAGAGGTGAGGTAATGGGCATCTTCATTTTGTATCTAATGTTTGTGAGAAAGACAATGAACTTCATGCTATTTATGTTTCTTTTTTAAAAAAGCTTTACTGATGTATAATTTACATATCATACAATTCACCCATTTAAAGTGTACATTTTGTTGGTTTTTAGTATATTCACAGAATTGTGTGATCAAGACCAGAGCCAACTTTAGAACATTTTCATCACCCCAAAAAGAAACCCCATACCCTTTAGCTATCGCCTTCCTATTGCCCCATGTGCCCTTCCCCCAGCCCTAAGACATGACTCATCCACTTCCCGTCCGTGGATTTGCTGGTTCTGTTTCACGTAAATGGAATCACACACCACGTGTTCTTGTGTGTCTGGCTTCGCTCACTGAGCAGGATGTTTTCCAAGGGTCGTTCGTGCTGTACCATCTGTCAGTGCTTCGTTCCTTACACGGCTGAGTGACTACTGTGTAAACATACCACGCTTTGTCCACCCATTTATTAGTTGATGGACATTTGGGTGGTTTCCACCTTCTGACTATTGTGAATAGTGCTGTGAACATTAGGGTACAAATATTTCTTTGAATATCTGTTTTCAAATTTCTTCAGTATGTATACAGGAGTGGAATTGCGGGGCCATTTGATTACACCATGGTTAACTCTTTCTTTTATTTATTTATTTATTTTTTTGAGACAGAGTCTCACTCTGTTGCCCGGGCTAGAGTGCTGTGGCGTTAGCCTAGCTCACAGCAACCTCAAACTCCTAGGCTCAAGCGATCCTCCTGCCTCAGCCTCCCAAGTAGCTGGGACTACAGGCATGTGCCACCATGCTCGGCTAATTTTTTCTATATATATTTTTAGTTGGCCAATTAATTTTTGTTTATAGTAGAGATGGGGTCTCGCTCTTGCTCAGGCTGGTTTCGAACTCCTGACCTTGAGCGATCCTCCCGCCTCGGCCTCCCAGAGTGCTAGGATTACAGGCGTGAGCCACCGTGCCCGGCCCTTATTGTTTCAAATATTATGTTGTGTTCTTCTAATATTCAATTACACATACATTACACCTTTTGTAGTTGTCCCATAGTAGTGTCCTTCATTATATTTCAGTATTTTTTTCTCTTTGCTTTTCAGTTTTAGAAGTTTCTATTGACACATATCAGGCTCCAAGAGTCTTTCCAGTCTACTGAATCCATGAAAGTCATTCTCCATCTCTGTTGGTGTTTTTTTTAATCTTTAGCATTTTTTTATTCTTTTCTTTGAATTTCCATTTCTCTGCTTATATTACCTATCTGTTCTTACATGTTGTTTACTTTTACTATTCTGGCTCTTCACCTATTAATCATAGTTGTTTTATAGTCCCAGTCTGACAATTCCAACATCCTGCCATATCTGGGTCTGCTCCTGAGGCTTGCTCTGTATCTTTTACATTTTAGTAGACCTTGTAATTTTTTGTTGAAAGCTGCAAACAATGTACTGGGTGAAAGGAACTGAGTGAACAGACTTTACCAATATGGTGGTAAGGTGTGGTCAGAGGGGAAGTGTTGTACAATCCTATAGTTAGGTCTCAGTCTTCTGTTGAGCCTGTTCCCCTGGACTGTGAACTTCACAAGTGTTTTTCAATTCTTCCTCCTCCTTCCACTTAGGTTGGACATGATAGTTAGAGGAAGCTGGAGTCAGGTAATTCTCTTTCCCCAGGTCAGTTAGACTCTATTAAAATCCCAACAGATTAGGCTCTGGTAAAATAGTTACTCTTGAGGGAAGGCCCTCTTAAAAACTAAATTCTTTAGCTTATTTCAAAATTATTCTTTTTCTCCTGTACCTGCCAGAAGCTCAAAGGGGTTTTTCTCTGAATTTCACTGTGAGATCCTGGTGTTGAGCTCCTGGAGGTAAAAGTCACAATAGTGGCCGGGTGTGGAGGCTCACGCCTGTAATCCTAGCACTCTGGGAGGCCGAGGCGGGAGGATCGCTCAAGGTCAGGAGTTCGAAACCAGCCTGAGCAAGAGTGAGACCCTGTCTCTACTAAAAATAGAAAGAAATTAATTGGCCAACTAAAAATATATA
>CAUYRT010057686.1:0-25174 GCA_963574885.1 Lepilemur ruficaudatus
TACCGGAATCAGGTTGGGGAAGTAAACCCCACTTTATTTGGTTAGCAAAACCTGCTTAGTAGGAATTTATCATTTGTGAGCATGGCCTCCTTAGGAAGGAATTTTGGGCAAAAGAAAAAGGATCAGAGTTCAGTCCTCAGGTTCAACTATGCAATATCACACTTATGGGAACTAGAACACTTCCTTGAGCTCTAATTTCCCATTCCCTAGCATCTCTAGGTTAAAACTGTTGACAGGCCTCCTGTTGCCTAAGAAATAAAATCCCTTTCTTTACCCAAGAATGTAAAGTTGGCTGCAACTTTACGTCTTCACTAACATAGTACTGGAATTCCCCATACACATTTTGCACCTAGGGGTCTTGGTTCAAGCTCGTCTCTTGGAACATCATCCGTTGGGGTGCCCCTTCTCAGAAGGCTTCAGAACAAGGATGGAGCATCTCTTAGAACTGAGTGGACCTGCCTTTGACTATAGTCATTTACCTGACACCAAAATATTCCCAAAATTCCCCGGCCTGAGGATGCTAATGGGGTTAAAGTTTTGTGGGTTTTTTTTTTTTTTTTTTTTTTTTTTTTTTGAGACAGAGTGTCACTCTGCTGCCCGGGCTAGAGTGAGTGCCATGGCGTCAGCCTAGCTCACAGGAACCTCAAACTCCTGGGCTCAAGCGATCCTACTGCCTCAGCCTCCCAAGTAGCTGGGACTATAGGCATGCACCACCATGTCCGGCTAATTTTTTTCTATATATTTTTAGTTGGCCAATTAATTTCTTTCTATTTATAGTAGAGACAGGTTCTCACTCTTGCTCAGGCTGGTTTTGAACTCCTGACCTTGAGCGATTCGCCCGCCTCGGCCTCCCAGAGTGCTAGGATTACAGGCGTGAGCCACAGCCCCCGGCCAAAGTTTTATGTTTTTTTAATTGGGTTTTTGTCCTTTTTAAATTGTGTTGTAATGGTTTTGGTTTTAATTTGTTTGTTTTTAGAGACTAAGTCTTGTTATGTTGCCCAGGCTGACCTCAAACTCCTGGGCTCAAGCGATCCTCCAGCCTCAGCCTCCTCCTCAGTGGCACATGCCAGAGAGCCCAGCTCAAATAAGGTAAAATTAACAATCATATCACACATAATCTGTTCTTATCTTTTATCTGTTTCTTCCCACAGAGTCCTGGCACTGTGCAAAAGTTACCTTCCTCCCCCTTCCTCCCCCACCAGGTATTTCTGGGAGAATCTGTATCAGGACATACCTCAGATGCCTCTCCCAGAGTCTCAGTGCCACCATTCTCCAGACCCATCATCTATTGCCCCACCTCAGCCGCCACCATAGCCTGCCTACTCCAGGAAGCCTCTGTTCTACCAGCCCTGCTAGCCTGACCACCAGTCACTCACCACAGAGTCTGGGTCCTCTCCCCTGGCTGCTCTGTGCAGCCAGGCCACTGTCACACTCCCTGAAACTCTGGTTCCTTCTGCCACGCCAAACTTGGATGAATTGCGTCCTCACTGGTTGTGGAACCTGGCTTCTGAAGGGGCCAAGAGCATAAACCCAAAAGGTTAGGGAGCAAACTTTGATCAATAAGAACAAGGCAGGAAGGAGCCAGACATAAATTCCCTTTTCTTCTCCCTCACATGAGAGACATGGTTTCTCTGCACAACCTGTCAGGAGATTTCCTGTGTGTCTGAGTGGGTACTCATGCCAGTCTGGTGAGTTTTTGGCATCCTCTTGCCAAGCAGCAGCCAGTACAATATTTCTCATCCTTCCCTGCCTTATCTCTTTCCTTCATTCTGTCTTGGGCTAAAGCATCGCACTCATCACCCTTATCTTCAGCTATATTTTCTAGGGAACTCAGGCAGCACACTCCACAAAAAGTGTCTCACACTGCTAACTATTCAGTTTGTGAAGTAGAGTCACTGAAAGGTTTCACCCATCTCTCCCTACTGGACATTCACTTATTTGCTCAAAGAAATCTTTCAAAGTGCTTCTCTGTGGCCTCAGCCGACGTGGTCCTCATTAAGATTGCCAAGGTCTTAAAAAAAAAAAAAAACTGAAAAAAAAAAAAAAAAAGATTGCCAAGGTCTTCACTGGTAGTTCCCCTCTAATATTCTCAAAGACTGTCATTCCTCCAGGGGACAGCAGAGTGGCAGCATGGGTCCCTCTACCCCCTGCAGCACTCCAGGTCACTAATAGCACTGATTGAACTCATGATCTGACAAAGTCTCTTAAGAAGGACATCATTTTGCTTTTTCCCTTAACCCCTCTGCTCATGGGGGTCCAAACCACAAACCCAGGAGTTTGAAAAGACAAATAGCTGCTGTTTTCTCCATCCTCCTATCCTCTTCTGCAGACATTTGAGGCACCTACTTGGATCCGAACACAAAGCCCAAATATAGACTGCTGCAGACTACCAACATACTACACATCTGTTGTGTGTAATTTAAGTCTGAATTACCTTTACAGCTCCTGAGATTGCATTTTAAATACAGATAGAGATGTGCCCAATGTTGTAAAATGCTGTAGACTTGTTGGTATACCTACCCCAGTAGGTAGCAAAATTCCCTAAGTATAATTGGTATGCAAAAAAAAAATTTAATGAATAAAATCCCTACTTCTCACTTTTAATCTGTGACAAAATACATCTGTCTCTGCAGCAGTAGCTATTGCTTCATAACAACATTAGCACAAATTTTGTGGCTTAAAATAACAGACATTTGTTATGTCATAATTTCTGTGGATCAGAAGTCCAGGCATGACTTAGGTGGGTCTTCTGCTTTGGGCCTCACAAAGCTTCAGTCAAGATGTTGCTTAGGGCTGTGGTCTTATCTGAGGCTCTACTGGGGAAAGTTCGGCTTCCGAGCTCAGAATTTAGTTCCTTGTGGTTATAGGGCTAAGGGCTTCAGCATTTTTCTTGTTACCAGCCAGAAGCTGCCTTCAACAACTAGAGGCCACAATTACTGGCTACATAGGGTTCCCCAACATAATTAAAGCATGCAAACCAACAAGGCAATAGAGAATCCACTAATAAGAAGTAAGTATAATCTTACATAATTTAATAACAAAAAATGATATCTCAGTTGAGGGTTAGACATAAATCCCACTCAAAGGGAGGGAATTACGCAAGGAAGCAAGGATCACTGGGAACCATCTCAGAAGCAGCTACTACAGTCTCTAATATCTGTCTGATAAGTGGTTTTAAGGCCTTAAACTACCCACTTTAGCCAAGAGGGTGACATGTATGCCTGGCTCTTCCTCCCTTCTGCATCCTGCAGCCCTTCTTCAGCAGGCCTGCACAGAGAGAGGCTCGTGGCCAACCCCATCTCACCCTCGTTCTCTGTCTCAAAGTCTCAGAAACTACCTAAAGGACTTTCCTTAAAGGAGAGTTTTGGTTTATTTAATTATTGCAAAGGAGAGACATGCAAAACAGGCTGCTTCTCATACACCTGAAATTGTACTTGATTTTTATAGGGTTGGAGAAATAGGAACAAAAAGTCAGTAGGCAAAGGAGAAGGAAAAAAAATAAAGAGTTCATTACCAGTTCATTTATATAGTAAGTGGTTAAGAATAAGTACAATTAATGAATTATAATATGATCACGTTTTATGAATTTGTTGAATTTTCCAACACCTGATTCACAAACTTGAAGTCAACTCACGCATAAGGATTATGGTTTATATTTGAAGTAGAGTGACCAACTATCCAGGTTTTCTGAGGACCGGGGTTTTCTAGGACACAAGATTTTCAGTTTTAAAATGAGATAGCCTGAGCAAACTGGGACTTCTGGTCACCCAAATTTGAAGTGATAAAATATAGGCTTTATATACATCTAAATGATGTGTATCCTGGGACCTTGGGTATTGGGACATCTAGGGGAAATGAATAGTCCATTTAAGGAAAAGCAGTCCCAAAACTAGTAAATCAGAAGATTTTAGGAATGACTTCATTGGGAAGGTGAAATTGACAATATTCTTGAAATATTTGTCTTGAGTGTAGATTTAATCTAGTGAAGAGAAGGTTGAATTAGTAGGTCTGAGAAAACACAGAAACCAACCAAAACAATTACTAACTCCAGAGAAAATCAGAAACAGTGCAGGAAAAAAACTAACAAACTTAGAGACCTCATGCAACTGATTCCAAGAGGTACTATTAAGCTATAATAATCAAGAGAGTGGATTATAGGAGAAATTCATGGAACAGTTAAAAAGTGAGAAATAGAACAGTTAAAAAGTGAGAAATAGACACAAATATAGCTAATTGATATTTAAAATAAACCTTTAAAAAAACGTTTAGATTTACAGAAAAACTGCAAAGATAATTCAAAGAGTTCCCATATAGCCTATACCCAATTTCTCTTTACATTAGTGTGGTACATTTTTTAAAATTGATAAATCCATACCAACATACTGCTATTAATTAAAATCCATACTTTATTTATAGTTCATTAGTTTTTACCTAATATCCTTTTTCTGTTCGAAGATCCCACTCAGGATACAATGTTACATTTTGTCATCTTGTCTCCTTGGGCTCCTCTTGTTGTTTTTGATGACCTTGACAGTTTTGAGGACTACTTGTTAGGAATTTTGTAGAATATCCCTTAACTTGAATTTGTCTGATGTTTTTCTCATGATCAGACTAGGAATATGGATTTTGGGAAGGAAGACCATAGAGGTAAAGTACCATTTTTGTCACATGATATCAAGGATACCAACAACAGCATGACTTACCACTGTTAACGTTAGCCTTAACCACCCAGCAGAGGTGATGTTTGTCAGGTTTCTCTACTGCAACGTTACTTTTTCCCTCCTTTTCATACTGTACTCTTTGGAAAGAAGACAATATGTGCAATCCTCACTTAGGAGATGAAGCCAATTGGCTTTTTCTTAAAAAGAGAAAACTTGCAAAGGGGACTGAATGGAGGAAAGTAGTCTTTCAACAACTAGTGTATAAAAGATTTTAAAAATAAATAATAGGTAGTGGGAGGCCAAAGTAGTAGGATTGTTTGAGCTCAGGAGTTCAGACCAACCTGAGCAAGAGTGAGACCCTATCTCTGCTAAAAATAGAAAAATTAGTTGGGTGTCTGAGGCAAGCACCTGTAGTCCCAGCTACTCCAGAGGCTGAGGCAGGAGGATGGCTTGAGCCCAGGAGTTTGAGGTTTCAGTGAGCTATAATGATGCCACTGCACTCTGAGACTCTGTCTCAAAAAAATAAATTTAAAAATAACAATAAAAAAATAAAAAACTGCTGAAAGAATTGGATATCCATATGGGAAAAAATAAATCATGATCCATATACCATGCCATATTCAAAAATTAAAATGGATCAAAGACCTAAATGTTTCTCTGGAATTAGACTCTAAGATGAAAAAAAAGCAAAAAGGGTCCTAAATGTAAAACTATAAAACACTGAAAGAAAACATAGGTGTAAATCTTTGTGACCTTGGATTAAGCAGTGATTTCTTAGATATGGCACCTAAAGCACAGGGAACCAAAGAAGAAAGCTCATAAATTGAACTTTGTAAAAAATTTTAAATCTTGTGCTTCCAAGGACATTATCAAGGAAGTGAAAAGATAATTCACAGAATGGGAGGAAATATTTGCAAGTCATATCTGATAAGAGTCTATTATCCAGAGTATGTGAAGAAGTCTTAAATGCACCATAAAAAAACAACCCAATTTAAAAATGAGCAAAGGATTTGAATAGACATTTCACCAAAGATGTACAAGTGGCCAGAAAGCATAAGAAAAGATGACTGGGTGCAGTGCCTGGTGCCTGTAATCCCAGCTATGCAGGAGGCTGAGGCAGGAGTTCAAGACTAGCTTAGGCAACATAGTGAAACCTCATCCCCCAAAAAAGAGAGGTCTTGCAGTCCTGAAAGAAAAAAAAAAGCAAGAAAAGAAAAGAAAAGTTGATCAACATCATTAGTCATTAAGGAAATGTAAATCAAAACCACCGTGAGAGGCTGGGCATGGTGGCTCACACCTGTAATCCCAGCACTCTGGGAGGCAAAGGCAGGAGGATAGCTTGAGGTCAAGATCAACCTGAGCAAGAGTGAGATCCTGTCTCTACTAAAAATAGTAAAAATTAGCGAGGTGTGGTGGTCCACGCCTGTAGACCCAGCTACTCCAGAGGCTGAGGCAGGAGGATCGCTTCAGCCCAGGAATTTGAGTGAGCTATGATTGGGCGCTGCACTCCAGCCTGGGTCACCCGGTCTCCAAAAAAAAAAAATAATAATAATAACAAATGTTGATAAAGATGTGGCATTACTGGAACATGTGTACATTCCTGATTAGAATATAAAATGATGCAGCCACTTGGTAAAACAGTTTGACAGGTTCTTAAAAAGTTCAACAATTGCCATATGACCCAGCAATTCCACTCCTAGGTATATACCCAAGAGAATTGAAAACATATTCACATAAACACTTTTATATGAATGTGCATAGCTGCATTATTCAGATAGCTAAGATAGAAACATCTCAATGCCCATCAATTGATGAATGGATAAAAATAATGTGGTATATGAATATAATATAATAATGGTATATTCAACAATAAAAGGGAATGAAGTATGGGTACAACATGGACAAACTGAAAACAAGCTAGTCACAACCTGGTAGGAAAGGACAGATTCTTATAGAAGCTATGCAAAAAAATCCCTTGTGGTTATGACAAGGGAAATGGGTAAACACAACTACGTAAAATATTTAGCCAATGTTACCATTGTTCTGCGTGGTTTTGTAGACAAGGCTAATCAAGATGTCATTAATTATAACATCATTATTATATGTTTTCCTTAGTTTATAATCTACATTATGGTCTTTCATGGGATTGTATTTTCTGAACTCTGAAGGATCAGTCTGTACAAGATATTATTTAAAGGATGTTTCATTCTTCATTCAAGTTTGAACAGTTACTACAGTTAAATTGATGCCTAGAGATAAAGAAAAAAATACAATATAATCTATAATTACATCAAAAGCAGGTTTTTGTGGCTCCTGGGTTACATAGTCTACCTTCATGATTTTGTCTCCTTCTGGACTAAAGAACCTGTGTATTCTGCCTCAGCCCTTTAGTGCAGGTGACAGCAGTCTGTGCTGGCAATGTCAGTTTATACCAGCAAGCCTGTACCTGTGGTACAGTCCTCAAGTGCAGTTCTTTTTTTTTTTTTTTTTTTCTGAGACAGAGTCTTACTCTGTTTCCCGGGCTAGAGTGCCGTGGCGTCAGCCTAGCTCACCGCAACCTCAAACTCCTGGGCTCCAGCAATCTTTCTGCCTCAGCCTCCCGAGTAGCTGGGACTACAGGCATGCGCCACCATGCCCGGCTAATTTTTTCTATGTATTTTTGGTTGGCCAATTAATTTCTTTCTATTTTTAGTAGAGACGGGGTCTGGCTCTTGCTCAGGCTGGTCTTGAACTCCTGACCTTGGCCTCCCAGAGTGCTAGGATTACAGGTGTGAGCCACGGCCCCCAGGCCAAGTGCAGCTCTTTTGATGTTTCTTCCAGAAGGCCAATTACCCCTGGGCAAGCTAGGGCCCTCAAAAGCAGTTAGTAGCTGGATTCTCCCTATTCTGTTACATGCCCTTTGTTGTAGTTAGCGCTTGTCCAGGCAGAGTGTGGCTCATGCTAGGGGCACAGCTTTTAAGATTAAATAAGACTTTATTGTTGGCACATGGAGCTCTCCCTCACATCTTGAACAAACTCAGGTGAATATTTTGGGGACCTTCCTAATTTCTTTTAGGAGAAAAGAGAAAACCATGTTTTCAGAACCCTTCAGATTTTTCAGAAGGATCCAAGACTCGGAAGCAATCATCAAGTTCTCCTTCATTTGATTGTTCCACTTCCTCCATTCAGTTATCCAAACCAAACTCTCCTAAAAGTGTCTCTTTGTTCTCCACAATATATAAAACCAGCTAAAATATTTCCTCCAATATTTGTACCCATTTGTTCCCCCTTCTCAAAGGAATCAGAAAGATCTGTGTGTCTACACTAGACATCCTCAGATGGCACATATAATGGTAAACTTTTGAGACCTATGTATCCCCCCAGTTGAGAGACAGGGAGAGATACAGAGTTACAGACGAGCTATTGTAAAAGATTAATTACTACACCTTGCTTTAGTGAGGAAGGGAAAAGGCTTTTTTTTTTATTTTTAAATTTTCACATACACAAAAAAGAACTACAAGTTTGGGCTTTACAACTTCAGCCATGGATGCAAAGGAAATACAGAACTCAAAACTCACCAGTCCAGCAGCAGCAGACACACACACAGAGACACACACACACACTTTCTCTTCCTCTTCCTCCTCCTCTTCTTTTTCTTCTTCTTCTTCTTCCTTCTTTCTTCTTCTGACATAATTGCATTCCTGGCAGCAAGCAAACAAGACAAATACCATAGAGAATGCCAGGAAATAACAGAGTACCCAAGATAATCAAAAATTATTATCAATTGATTAGATAATCAGATAATTCCCAAGAAAGTACAAGAGCCAGACCTCTAATTTTAGTATGCTGTTTAGCAAATGGGATCTCTTACAGGTACCATCTCCATTCCTCCAACAAGCTATAAGGACAACAAACTCATTTTGAAGATGGTTTTGGCAAGTAGGATGGAGTCTTTTTGCACGTACTATCTCAATTCCTCTAGAACCATTAATACAAGGGCAAAGCACTTGGATTACCAGTAGTTTTGTTCAGGAAGCTAAATGGAGTTACGTACAAGCATCAAGTGCAATTTTCCAATAAACTATAAGTTCAGTTTCCCAATAAACTACAAAACCTAGACCTCTGTGCTTCTGGTATGTTCTTTAACATGCTGAATGGAGTCTCCTACATCTACCTTCTCAATTTCCTCCAATCTTTAAGTTCTGGACACAGGGATTTTCAGTATGGTTTTATGCTGACTTGAGACCCTTCAAAGCATCATTTCAGTGCCCCATTGAAGTCTAATGTTTAGACATTTGCACATCCTAGATGTTGTTCAGCATTGTGAAAGGAGTGTCTTACCTACAGTATCTCAGGTTTCCAAAAGCTGCAAGGCTAGACACTGATCCCTACAGTTTATTGTTCACCTCTCCAAATATAGTCTCTTACATGCTCCAAAACTTAAATTTCCCATATATGGTTGATTGTGGTAATTTGAGCCTTTTAAACACACAATCTGACTTTGCTTCCCACATCCCACATACACAAATTATATGAGCTAGATACTATTATTTCCAGCCTGTTGTTCAGCACCTGGAATGACATGTCCTACATACTTCACCATCACACCCCAACAATTTCAAGAACTGGGCACGTGGCCTTCCAGTACGTGGTTGAGCATGCTGAATGAAGTAGTAATACCATACCAGAACTCTCAGTTCCAGAACAGATTGCAAATGTCAGACAGTGGAACTTCCATTGTATCTTTTAGCACAGTGAAAACATATACCATCTCATTTTATACCATTTCCCTTTGCAACAACTATAAAAGCTATTGTGCCAGGCATAGTGGCTCATGCCTGTAGTCCCAGCTACTCAGGAGGCTGAGGTGAGATAGCTTGAGCCCAGGAGCTGGAGGCAGCAGTGAGCTATGATCATGCCACTGCACTCCAGCCTGGGCAAGGGAGCTAAAAAAGATTAAAAAAAAAAAAAGCTATTGTGTTGTGAGGGTTAATTCCAGCAGGCCTAGAATTAGCCTAAGCTGTTTTGCTAAAGTTCCTGCACAGCACTGACCCTGGTGAAGGACATGAAGCATACTGATTAATGATATTGCGTTTCAACTGTGGGTCTGAGGAGGTTCTGGGAGATTTGTACCAGATTGTCAAAAATGCTTACTGAAAACAGTGAGATGACTTGCACTTGGTCTCAGTGAGACACCCCCCCAACAGGACTTTGCTGTAGAGGCTGGCTTAGGAACGCCTTAGGAATATGCCTATGTGGCCAAAAAAATGTAAAACCCCCATCTGAGCCTCCATTTGGGGCTCCACAGTTCCAACGTGTTCCATGCATTTGCTTCCTGATCCAAGAGAAAAAATGCAAACAACCACATTCCTTACAGAAGGGAGGACAGTGTACCCTGCATCTGGCCTCTTTGGACCCCTTACCATGAATAGCCTTTGACTGAAATGTATATTCTTACTTTACTGTTTTTGATATACCGTATCCTCCTCCTGTAACAAACTATAGATGTTCGACCTGGTGAGACTTCTTTAGCAGTGGAATCCTATTTGACTCCCTCTTAACAGTTATACAACTGCACTTGTACACTTGTGTTCGAGTCAATGTTTTGATTGGATTACATTATCTACAACATGGTCCCCCAAGGGATATATACCTATACTCCCAGTATGTTGTTCAGCATGTTGAATGGGGTCTCTTCCACGTACTATCTATTTTACCCAAGAAACTGCAAGATGCTTGTACTTCCCTTAAGATTTTTGGCTTTCTGAGTTGACTTTCTTATTGGCATCATCCCATTTCCCCAGCAAAGTTCAAGAACTTGGCATTTACATTTCCAACATATTGCTCAGCATACTAAATGGAGGACAAGAAGTCAGGGACCTAGAAGCTGTGGTGTTGAAATGTTATTTACACGGTACTGAGACTACCAAGAATCATAACACGGACAGTGTGAAGGGAGTGACCATGATGAAGGGGCTGAAATCTTCAAGGAATGAGAGGGAGAGACCCAGGAGTCTGTGGAGGGTTGCAGCAAGCAAGGCTGGCATAGTCTGATGATGTAAGATTCAAAGCCAGAGACTTTAGAGAGGAGGGACAGAGAATGGTCTTAAATCAGCAAGAACTCCATATCCAGGCTCTGGGGCAGGAGGGAATGTGAATGTGGGAGGCATGATTCACCAAGGAAAACCAGGGTGCTATTACTGGAGGGCCATGGTACGGATGCTGGGTGGGTGAGAGCCAGGGTGGAGCAGGCATTGACTGACACTTGGGTCCATGGGATAGGGGCTCTCTGATGGAGGTAAATTGGGGCTCCACGTGGTAGACTAGAGGCAGGAAGGGGGAAATAAATTATAGGACATAGCTGGGGACAAGGGTAGAGGGTAGAGGGCAGGGGTAGGAGCACAAAGAGGAGCAAGATGTGGGTTTAGAGTAGGGTCATTAGGGACTGAGTCTTCACCCATTTCATGTGTGGTCTGGCATGCTCCCATAGGGCCTTCAGTTGGAAGTCTCAAGTCCTGTCACATGCCGAACATGCTTGATTGTGACAATGCCACTTTATTTTGCTTACAGCCCTTCCCTAGCCCCTGGACGAACACTTCTGTGAAAGTTTTGACGTTCTCTCTTTTTATAAGGTAATAAACACTAGGGCTCCTACTTGTAACACGGAGCCTTAGCTGATACAGGAGACACAGTAGGCACTGGAATATGGGCTCCAGGTGAGTGTTTCCTTGTTGAAACTGCACAAATGTATCCTCAGAAATAACTGTATGATAGGGCTCTGGGTTTTTTTGCTTATTTTTTGTTCACATTTCCCTGCGTATATTTTGATCATGGTTCATAGTTAAGTCATTAAATTGCAATGCCATTTAGATGTATGGCAAGTATAAAATTAATACTGTAGAGGAGCTGATATCCCACATTGTAGCTAAGTTTGGTATTTGTGGAGGCTTCAAAACAGAGCTGTAAATTCTTCGACACTTCTATCATCAAGAGGTTGGGGTCCACAGCTCCTCTCCATGAGAGTGAAGTTGTGACTATTTCCACCAAGAAAGTATGGTAAAGTGAAGCTATGTGACCTCTCAGGCTAGATAATAAAAGGCCATGAAGCTTCCCCCATGTTTACTGGAATGCTCACTCTTGGAGCCCCAAGCTGCTATGCAAGACTTCCAACTACACCAAGGCCACCGTGGAGAAGCCTTGTTCAGATGCTCTGATCTGCAGCCCTAGTCCCTAAGTCATCCCAGTGTAGATGGGTAAGTGAATGAGTCTTTAGATCAGGGGTTAGCCAAGCTTTTCTCTTAAAAGACAGATTATATATTAATAGCTTTGTAGGCCACACAATCTCTGTCACAACTACTCGATATGAATGGCTGTGTTCCAGTAACACTTATTTGCAAAAACAGGCCATATGCCCATTGGCTGTAGTATTGCTGACCGTTGCTTTAGAAGATTCTAATCCCCAGCCACTGGAGCCTAAGGTCCCAGGCTGAGATCAAGGAGCAAAGACAAACTATCTCCCCTGTGCTCTGTCTAAACCTCTGATACACAGAATCCAGGAATCTAATAAAATGGCTGATGTTTTATTCCTGCTATGTTTGGGATGGAATGTTACACAGCAATAGATAACTGGGATAGTGTTATATAATATAAGACAGGCCTCATTAAGAAAGTAAGATTTGGCCAGGTACGGTGGCTCACGCCTGTAATCCTAGCACTCTGGGAGGCCGAGGTGGGTGGATCGCTCAAGGTCAGGAGTTTGAAACCAGCCTGAGCAAGAGTGAGACTTTGTCTCTACTAAAAATAGAAAGAAATTAATTGGCCAACTAAAAATATATAGAGAAAACTAGCCGGGCATGGTGGCACATGCCTGTAGTACCAGCTACTTGGGAGGCTGAGGCAGAAGGATTGCTTGAGCCCAGGAGTTTGAGGTTGCTGTGAGCTAGGTTGACGCCAGGACACTCTAGCCCAGGCAAGAGAGTGAGACTCTGTCTCAAAAAAAAAAAAAAAAAGAAAGAAAGAAAGAAAGTAAGATTTGAGCAAAGACTTAAGGAGGAAAGTAAACTGGGAAGTAGATGTCTCAGGGAAGAGCATTTCAGGCATTTGGAACAGTCAGTGGAAAACTCTTAGGAGGAAGAGTGCCTGGTGTATGTGAGCAACAGCAAGGAAACTGTAGAGCAGCTCTGCTGAGATGCCCTGGCAATCTTGCACATCTCTACAGAGGCCAGGTAGGCAAAGCATGACCATAGTCAGACCCAAGTGTTGTTGGACTTTCCTGTGATTGAGTCCTCTGAGAGCAGGAATAGGTAAGCCTGGTGAGGAGCCATTGGGAGGTGGTTTCATATGCCTACCTTGTGGGAGACTGCTGAAAGGTCCTTTATCCTCCTTCTCCAAAGTTTCCGTTGACTGCAGGACTTTCCATCTCCTCCCCACCATCTCCCATACCCCAGGCCCCCAAGGGTGCAGTGGCAGTTTCCTATGAAGTCTTTAAAACTGCTTGGCTATAGTTTAGAGCTGGCTGCTCAGCAGCTGGGCTCATGTTGTCTGTTTATCTGGACGCACTGGTTTGGTGCCATTCTGTAGGACTAGGGCTGACACCACGCTGATTTTGCTTTTGCTGTCTGTGTAAATAATATCCTGTCCAAATCCATCTGGGCTGGTGGCCAGCTAGCCTAGGGGTCAAGGGACTGCTTGACAAGAGAAAAATGAAAGTGGAGTAATGAGATGAGGCCAGAAAGGACAGGGAGTCAGGTCACTAGGACTTTGTAGGCCAGGCAGGACTTTGGCTCCTATGCAGAGAGAAAACAGGAGCCACTGAAGAGTTTGGGGAGTTTTGAGCATAGGAGTGCTGCGATCTGTGATCTGGCTCATGTTATGTTGTCAAAGCATTATAATGTATTTTGAATGTTTCCTTTAAGAAAGTATGTATGTATAAGTGTAAGTTATTATTGCTGTTATTAGTAAAAGTGGTTTACATTTCTGTTTTGATTCACTTTCTCTGCTACGGCTCTCTGGGACCCTCCACACTTCGCCACCACACTGCCTCTTTCCACTCCTGCTCTGCACTGTTGCTGACGTTCATCTCCCTCCAAGAGCGTCACCTCTCTTTGACTGCCCACCCAGCACGGTGAAGAGTTCTTCTCCAAGAACCCCTCCCCTGGAGGCGGTGAGCTCCTTGACGCCAGCGCGAGGTCCTGCACCTGCATTGGGTACCCAGGAGGCGCTCGCAGGGAGCAGAACCGATGCGGCGCTCGACAGGGAGCGCTGCTGCCGCGGCCTTGACCTCTGGGAGCATTGCTGCCTGGGTTTTCTGTCCACCAAGCCTGGATTGCGGGGGCACCTCTGGACTCTCCTCTTGGGTCCAGAGGCTGTCTCGGGCGCCCTCCACTGCTCTTCCACCTTTTCTCCTTCCCTTTTTCCTTCCCACATACACGTGGGGGACACGGACCGCCCCGGGGCCAGTGCCCTCTCCCCTCCCCGGCAGGTCCCTCCCTTTTACTTGTCTCCAGCTCCCTTCGGGCTCTGTCAGCCCCGTCCCCTTCCTCTCCACCCTCCGGGTCGGTCCAGCTTGTGCCTGTGGCCCGCGCCTCCCGCCCCGCCACCCTCCCTTTCCCCTTTACGCCCCTCCTCTCCTGCCCTCCTCCCGCCCCCTCCCACACTGCTGGAGTCCACCCAGACTCTGCCCGCTGCGCGTCCCTCCTTTCCAGCCCGGGTCGGCCCCCGGCCCGCCCCTTCCAGCCCTAAGCGCCTCCCGCCCTCGGCTCGGCTCAGCCACTCTGGCGCTCACCGCCCTGGCCGCCGGGACTGGGGCGTTTCGCCGGCGCACTCGGCCGGCGACAGGACAGGTTCGGGACGTCCCTCTGTTCGTCGGTCCGGAGAGAATTTTCAGATCTGCGGCCCCGGGATGGGGCCAGCCCCGCCGCCGCTACTGCTGGGGCTCTTCCTCCCGGCGCTCTGGAGTAGAGGTGAGTGCGATCGGCGGGGGCCCGGCGGGGAGGGGAGTCGGAGGAGAGAGCGCGCCCGGCTGCTGGGCAAGTTTGCAAACACCCCGCCCCTCGCCGTGCCAGGGTCCGAGGTGCAAGGGATCTCACCCATCCGCTGACCGCGGCCCCTCGAGTTCCCGAGCGCACCCAGGCTGGGTCGTCCCGGTGGAGCCGGGTAGGGGTGGGCACTGAGGGCTCCCCTTCACCGCAGAGAAGGAATCTAGCTCGGCCGGGCGCGATGTCCGTCCCGAAGTTTTTGGCGGAGAGGAACGTAGGTAGCAGGTCTGGTCTGGAATGCGCGGTGAACTTTCCTCTAGACAGAGGTGCGTGGTTTGGCGCCTCTCTGGGGAGAGTTCTGGGGGCCGCAGATCCTGTCTCCCGAGGGTCCGGAGCGGGGCGAACCACCAGGCTGCAGAAGTTGAGTCGCAGTCCGGTACCAAGATCGACCGAGGCCGGCGCCCAGGTCCCACTGGGCCCTGATGGGCAGTGTTACCATCCCTTTGCAGGGACGGCCTGGAGAAGCGGGAGCATTCTTTTCGCCTCTATTGTGGCAGAACAGAATCTCAGGTGCCAGGAAGCATTTAGGTTTAACACGATTTAGCCAAATGTTAACAGGCATTTTAATAGAAAGTACTGGATTGATAAATGGAAGCAAGTAAGGCAGGTTCTATTCTGCATCAACAGCTCGCAGGGGAGGGGGTGAATGACTAACAGATTTCAACTTTGATCACTGATGCACTTCTTGATGAAGGAACTTACCAGGCTTTACCAAAAAGGAAAAAAAAAAAAGCTAAATAAACACATCCCGGGTATTTTCTCTTAGCTAAAAGGGTTCTTTTTCCATTCAGTGTGTGGTTTTTGTCTCTTTTGGTCACGAATGTGCTTGACTAGATTTCACCTATTATAGTCAAAGATTTGGGGGAGAATACCTGGAAAGTTCAGTTTGTAGTCAAGTAACTTAAAAGTTTTTTCTTTGAGATTTTCCTTTGAAAGCTCAGTTGCTCAAATGAAAAATTCTTAAACAATGCACCCACTTTTTCATATTAAATTACATAAGCAATTTATGATTTGGGGCAACATAGCAATTTGAAACAAACATCAAGAGCCAAAACCAAGCAAAGAACTAAAGCAGTTCTGTTCTCTACCGCCACCCCCCAACCAAACCCTCAAAAATTCCTCAGCATTTCTGCCAAAATCCCTTTCTCATAATCTGCTGCAAATTTGGTACTAGTGAGGGCTGGCCATGAATAATCTTGGAGGTAGTGAATATGGTGAAAATTATAAAGAAAGTAATGAGAACAATGGTGAAAATTATAGAGAAAGACGTAAGCACAATAGTTTTTGTGTACGATATTTTAAAATTAGAGCGGTTTTGCTTTTCTAAATGTTTAAAAAGCTGTAATTAAAAAAAAAACTTTTGTCGGTGACAACAAGCTTTAGTCAAATAATCACAAAAAGACTTTACCATCCACCCAGCAGGAAGAATGAAATGTTTCTCTAATTTTTCTTCTTCTACCTTTTGCTTTTTGTTTTGAACTTTACCTATGAGATGTCTGACAGTGCTACATCTTACCTTGTGACAAGCTTAAAGAATGGGATTCTCACTGGCAGAATTAGAGCAGAAGAAAGAGTGCTGTAGGAAGATATTAAAAATGGAAATTAGGCTCTTCTTCTATTTTTGAGATTTTCATATTGCATACTGTGGGTCTGAGTGTTTTACTGACCACACAGGAGGGAGGGAGCAAGCAAGGAAGAGAAAGAGAAAGAGAGAGAGAGAGAATGAATATGTGTGTGAAGACTCTACACTGTAGAGGAATGAATGGATAAATAATTAAAAATTAAGCATCACTTTAACCCAGGAATTCCCCCCATCCCCTCCCTCCCAACACTTGCACAAACACCATCTCACAAAGGCATGCACACACAGAACTAGAGTTGCCGAACCAGGGGCATGTCAAGGCTTTCCAATCCTTCCTTTCTGCTCAGTCTCCGATGGGGGTGCCATTGAGCAGCAAAATGAAGCAGATGGTGGCTCTCCAGAGTGCCAGGGAGAGGACGGAGCCAGAGAAGTGTAAAAGTAGATGAAAATGAAGATGTTATGAGGATTTAGCTCATGATGAGGCTGTGTGTGAGCTAAATTCAACCCTTACAGCAAATTTGGCTTTTAAAATTCTTTAATGTTGGTATTTCTCTCCTAAACTGATACTGTAACATGTATTCTATTAGATTGTAAACATCTTCCCAAAGAAAACTTTAAGTTGTCCTGTTGCTTATGGGAATGTTACTTTATTACAATGACCTCAAATGCTGTTTTGAAATAAGCAGTGCATGTTGTAGAAATAAATAATTTTTAAAAAGTTATTCTGACCCATTTTCTTAAGGTTCTGAGTAGAACACAATTATTTTTTAAATTAACAATAATTATGTTCTTAAATCTTATTTTTGGAAAGAATTTCCAGATAATCTTGGGAGAAGGACCAGTAAGTGACTAGTCAGCATTGGTAATGAAGAGGTTGAATCTTTTGATGCCCATGCATTGGGAACACGCTGCCAGGTAGGAGAGCTGAGCTGGGACCTTGAACACATGTGCAGAACAGCCAGTTCTTCTCACGTGGGATTTTTGGAAACGAATCTGAATGAGATTTTTGGAAACGAATCTGACTGTGTTTTCCCCTTGTTGAAAATCCTCCAGTAGCTTCCCATTCTTTACCAGAGTTTGCCAGGACTCACCGGGCACCCTCCTCCCTCTTTTGCGCATTTCCGGTCACTTGCCTCTTGTTCCCAATACTCCAGCCACCTAAGCCTTCTCTCTAGCGCTTGAGCAGCCTTTGCAATTGCTGTTCCCTCTGGCTGGGATATTTTCCCCAAGATCTCAGCATGTTGGATCCTTCCCCCTGTTTGGGTTTCAGCTCAGATGTTCTCCTTGAGAGGACTTCCCTTACCCCCATCCCCAGCCAAAGTCACACACACACCCCTACACTCTCCACTAAGATTAATTTCCTGGTAAAGCTTATCGCTACCTGATTAGTTCCGATTTACTTTTCCTTTACTCATTTTCCTCCACTGTGCCCTCACTGCAAGGCGAGCTCCCAGTGGCAGCGCTGCTCTCTTGTTCACTGCTAGCACAGTGCATGGCCCATTCATGTGCTCGGTGGCTATCTGAAGATAGCATGAAAGAACCAAGCCTCTGTGTCTCACCAAGTGCTCCTCACACTTCTCCCTTCTTATTGGATTTTCCAGAAACAGAGTTGCCAGAGCTCCCATGCCCTTGTCCTTGGGGCTTGATTGATAGAAAAGAGTCTTTTATTTCACTGTGATGCCAAAGTGATTTCATTACTAGAGAAGTTAGTAAATTAAAAGAAGATAGATTTTTGGACTATATTAACCCCAAACATGTTTTATATTCTCCTAACTATTCCAACTAGAAAAAAAGTCAGAAGGTGGTTTTTCCTGTTAAAAACACAGTTTTAACAGCTCCTTGCCCAGGGACAGATTGCCCCAAGTGCTCTTGGCTTTGGCCCATTGTCAATAGTTAAATCTTAACCCAAAGCACATGGCTCTGGGTTGGTATGTGTCTCAGCAGGAGGTTCTTAGAAAAACTTTAAAAGAGGATTTGCCATGTATGCATCTTGGGACTGGAATGAAAACCTCTAGGGGCCTTGGGGGTGGTGGTTACCTCTCAGGACCTCTAGTTCCTTTTTGGTACAGTAAGACTCTGTTTCATAGAACTATTGGGAGAATGAAATGAGCTAATGGCACATAGTAAGTACTCCAAAAATATTGGCCATTATTACCAATGATTCCCCTTCATTCTCTTGAATTCGAATTTTGGGGTAATTGCTTTTCCTAGACAAAGGGTGTTGGGAGAGGGAAATACATCCTAACTTACTACTTAAAAATGAGGGCAGAACTGTGGTTCACCCTCCATTGTTCATAATGCTTTGGTGAGGGGGCCGAGGGTTCATCCACCCTAGAGCGCTGAAGTCCTTTGCTGTAGCTCGTTAGGATTTTGTTTCCCAGTAGTTCTGCCATCAGCGCCCACCCAGGACTAAGCAGTTCTTGGATGAGGCAGTTACTGACTGCCACGCCCCTTCCCCGCCCCCTAACTTCACTGGCAGTGCTCAAACTTGACATAGTACAGAAATAGCTTCCTGTCATGTGCCTCTCAGGAAGGTATAAAAATGAAGTCCAATTCCTGCTCAACTTTTCCCACATAACTCTATTCCGAAGTGGGTGCGGTTTTTATTTTGTTTTTGTATTTGTTTTGTGTTGGCGTTTTTGAGAGTGAACGTCCAGATAATTCCTTTCCTTTTTACCAGCCTAAACTAGGGTTTCCAAATGAAGTCCTTTGGCTGCAGCACAGAGAAAATGAGGCTTTGGTTCTTAGTGTAAATTCTGTGTATATGTGTGGGTTATGTGTGTGCAGGGGTGGCCTTGTAGGAAACGGAAAGGGCACGAGCCCCAGGTGCACTTCTGGATCCTGATGCTTCTTGAGTGGTGGCCTGGGTGAGCCAGCCCTCAGGTGCCCTGGGGGGAAGCCCAGATTTACTGTCCAGCTCCTGCTGTGGGCACTGGCTAACCCTGGCCAGAGTTAATCTCCCTCTTCACCCCTTCTGTGTTCCCGCCTCCTGCCTCCAGCTAAAATGCTGAAAATACAGCCTGGCAGGGGTGGAGAATTCCACTGGGATCCGCAGGCCCTGTTTGGAGAAGAATAGTGAGAGTACCTGCCAGCAGCACTTTCCTCCTCCAAGGCCCTGGTTTTCTTTGTCAGAACCATGGCTGTGGAACCGGGTGGGAGATTCCTAACCTCAGCTTTGGGAGACCCTCAGTGCCCCGTCATTTCTATACACTCTGGGCCCATGTCAGATGGCAGGATTTGAGGACATGGCCCCTGTGTAAAGCCCTGGGCTGCTATGTCCAGGTCACCTCCTCAGGTCCCTGTGGTTTGAAGTGATAAGGGAAGAAAGGATGAGTATGCCTTGAACATTTTGTTGAGAAACCTACACTCAATTCTAAAGCATTCCATTTCATCCTTCTTGCTTATTTCATCAGCTGTCCGTGCTGCTTTCACTCGACGGTAAATGGATTTTCTGTGAGTCTTGGGGTGGCAGGGTGGGAGCAGGGGCAGAGGAGGAGAAAGAGAGAACAGATGTTGGCTTTATGTCTAGACCAAGATCACATACGAGAAGTTTTGCACCGAAAGCTGAGAAAATTTGAAAGAGTTAAGCTTGGAGAAAACCCATTTCATTTTGTAAGCTCCATGCATGGGTTTTTGTGGGAACCCATTTTATGCTTAGGCGTTTTTCCTTGTCCTCCGTCAGTGCCTTCCAGATAGTTCTCCGTCAGTGCCTTCAAAGCAAGATCTGATTGTCACAGCGTTAGTGTCCTGCCCTAGCCCACTCGGGGAGGGGGGACCATCCTCAGGACTTAGGTCTCAGAATGGCCCCTAGTCAGGCAAATGCTTTCTGACAGATCCCTTTTTTGTGTAATCTGCTTTCTCTCCGGGGCTCCAGTTACCTCAGCATTCAGAGACAGTAAACATCTTAGAATTTGCCTTAGCTGTGGCCTTGCCTCTCATTAGATACACAAAGGAAAGCCTTGTTTATTTTGGAGAAGGGATTGTTTTGTTATTTAAAGCCTCAGGGACTTCTCATTAAAGCTACTAATACTAGCCTGCCTTCATTATGGTTTTGGAAATGATCATTTTCGCAAGTAAGAACAGGCTGTCTTAGCGGAGAACATTAGAACGGAGATTCAAACTTGCTGAAAGTTGTTTTCTGTCACTGCACTACTTAGGGAATTCTCAGGGAGGTGATAAATATTCATGGCCTCCGAAGTGCTGCGGCGTCTGGGGGCTGGTTTTCCGCTAGCTGCAGTTAATGGCAGGCTGCCTCCACGCAGGAAGTGAAGCTAGTCTTTAAGCCTTTTTGCAGTTCTGGCACTTGATTTGAAGATTTGTTGATGAAAACAATATTCTTTGAAAGTTTTGGAGCAAAGAAAAAAGGGAAGCTCTTTAGACTTACCATTATAGTTAAAAAAAACTAACCACTTTGGGAGTCCAAAGATGTAAGTTCTCATCCCAGTTTTGATATAAACTTTCAGGGGCTCCTGGGGTATGGTGTCTCATCTTTCTGAAATTCCAAATCCCCACCTGTCAAATGGGAGAGCAGATAGGTGATTCTGGGGCCCCCTAGGCAGAAAAAACATTCTACCTGAAGGGGAGAGGTGTGGAGGGACACGTTCTCACAGGGCAGTTCTGGGCACATGGCCTTAACTTGAATTTGATCCCCTGAGCCCTGTGCTTGACTCTGGGTGTGAATATCCTTTGGCATCAGCCTAGTAATGGGGACAGAGGCCAGGCAGTGTGTTTCTTAAAAAATGTCATGCCAGTAGGTTCTTACTGTTGGCAGCTGCCATTCTCTGCCACCTGGGCTGTCTATTCCTCCATGAAGTACCCCCTCCAGCTCTATCTGGGGCAACAGAATAGTCTGGAAATACAAAGGTATATTTCTGAGAATACTGGACCTCCCCAAACAAATACGATCTCTTCCCATCACATCTGTTGGGAACATGGACTCTTGGAACTCTTGGGTTTCTAGAATGGATGGAGTGGGACACATCCCCCCAGGGGAAACCCCCCCCTTTGGGGGGGTTGATGTCATTTTAAAAAGTCTATTCATTCAATATTATGATGTAATTTTATATTTGAAAATTAAAAAATATTTTGTGATAAAAACTGTAGAATGCAATGCTCCTAAGTATTTTGGCTGGAGGGATAAGGAAAAAGTCAACTGTTCATGGTGGAGGTTCTCTGCGGGAGGTGTGCTTTAGAACCACCTAGGAAGCTTTCTCAAAGTGCAGAAGCCCAAGCCCCATCAGGAGCTGTGGACTTGACCTTTGGGGGTGCAGCCCTGCCCTGGTTGTGTTTATTTTGTGCCACATCTCTCATTATGCTCCACTGATCCAGTGTGTTTGATGTTTGATTCTTGGGGAAGGGTGGGAAGTCTCTCCTCCTATCCCCCTCCTAGGAGGGTTTTGTGTCACCTCGGCCTTGTAGGGGGGGATAGTTATGCTTATTCAAGGAGGGTGGCAGGTCTTGGACCAGGGTGAGAACTAGAAGCTGGATGATTCCTCAAGCCAAATTCCCTTATGATTTTAAGACCTGAGAGTGGAAGGAGGGTGCAGCTAGTCAGGCGGCCAGCCAGTAAACAGAAAGGCCTAACTTTCTCTTTTTACCATTACATTTTTCTTTCTTACCTACTCTTTATTCTTTATACTCTAATCTTGTTATATTTAGGATACACAACAGGATACAACAGGTAATGAAACTCAACTGTGTACTCATCACTCAGCGTAAGAAGACAGACATTAGCAATACAGCTGAAGTGCCCCGTCGTGCCCCTCTCAGTCTCATCCCCTCACCCCCACCCTGAGAAAACCACTGCCCCACATTGGGTGTTTTAATTCCCATGCATCTCTTTATCCTTTGACCACACATGATTGTGTTGGTAACACTCTTATAGTGTTGTTTTGTACCATGTCAGTTAGGGTTTACATTTGGCTGCAGGTAACAGAAAAAAACTTACTCCATTGGTCTAACCAAAATGGGAGTATTTTTCCCATATAACAAGCAGTCTGAGGGCAACCAGGCTGGAGTTGGGACAGTGAGTCCACGATGGACGTCGTGACTCTTTACTCTGATATCTTTAGTGTATGGTTTTAGAACTCATTGTTTCGAAATGGCTGCTGCACCTCTGGACATTTCATTTGCATTCCAGGCAGAAAAGAACTGGAGGGACAAAGGGCAAACAGTCTCATACCAGCTAAGTCTGTCTTTTTTATCAAGAAGGTGATAGCTTTATGTAAAGCCCCATGCTGCAGACTTCTGTTTACATTTCCCAAGTTACTTCAAGCTGCGGTGGTAAATCAAGTGTGTTAGCTGGGCAAGTTGCCACCCTGAATGAGATTGGAGCCCATTTGTAGGAAGAAGGGAGAATGAGTATTGAGCAGGACACTAGCAGCAGCTTACCATATGCATGTCATAAAATTGTATATATTAGCAGGGTGTGCCTGCAGTAGTCATAATTACTCAGAAGGCTGAAGTGGGAGGATTGCTTGAGCCCAGGAGTTCAAGGCTTCAGTGAGCTACATTTGCGCCATGGCACTCCAGCCTGGGTAACAGAGTGAGACCCTGTCTCTTAAAAAAATATATATATATGTATGTATATATTAGTATGCTTTCTTCTTCACCTTGCTCTTTCACTCTGTTAAGTTTGCTAGATTCATGTGCATTGATGAGTATAGCTCTAGTTTGTTTACCTTCATAGGCAATGAATATACCATAATTTTATTTATCCAATCTCCTCTTAATGGGCATTCAGGCTTTCATACGTTTTTCTATTATGAGCATTCTATTATGAATGTTGCCATGAACATTCTTCTTAATCTTTTCTTTGTAGAGGTTTCATTTCCTATAATAAAATGCACAAATTTTAAGTGTGGAGTTTGATGAATTTTGACGAATATATGTGTGAAAACCCTACCCGACTCAAGAAGGCCCCTAACCTTCATATGTGTCTCCCTATGGACGGATGCGAGTCTTTAGAGGTGCAAATGCTGAGCTGTAGATTATATGCAATTTCAGCCTCATTAGATTATATATTGCCAGTTCTGCACATCGTATAGGCAGGTTATTGCTGTGGGAGATTTGGACTGAGGTATTTCCTCCCAAGAATACTCTAGAAAGATCAGTAATACTCTTCAGGGCAGGTTGTAGCTGGGTTGAAAGTGGGCTGAGGCCATCTTGGCATCACCCACTGGCCCTCCCAGGCTTATCACCCAGCACCCTATCCTCACCTGTGGCTGTCGCACACTGGAGCCCCTCTTCATTCAGCCTCAGAACCAACTGCAGGCCGGGAGCGGTGGCTCACACCTGCAATCCTGGCACTCTGGGAGGCCAAGGCGGGAGGATCACTTGAGGTCAGGAGTGCGAGACCAGCCTGAGCAAGATAGACACCCCGTCTCTACTAAAAATAGAAAAACTTAGCCGGGCATTGTGGTGAGCACCTGTAGTCCCAGCTACTCAGGAGGCTGAGGCAGGAGGATCACTTGAGGCCAGGAGTTGAGGTTACAGTGAGCCATGAAGATGCCACCGCACACAAGCCTGGGCAACAGAGTGAGACCCTGTCTCTGACAAAAAAATTTTTATTTTAGAATATTATAAGGGTACAAATGTTTAGGGTGCATACTTACTTAGGATTTCTATCTTCTCAGCAGATTTTTTTAATTATGTAATGTACCTCTCTGTCTCTTGTAATTTTCTTTGTTTTGAAATCTACTTTATCTTATATTAAGGTAGCCATCCTGTTTCTCTTGATTATTGGTTACATAATATATTTTTTTTCTATTCTTTTGCTTTCAACTTGCCTAATCATTATATTGGGAGCAAATTTCTTGTAAATAGCAGATAGTTGGGTCATGTTTTTTAATATGCTCTGCCAATCTCTGTCTTTTACTAAGTATATTTAGATCACTTACATTTATTGTATGATATGATAATGTTGTTAGGTGTTGATGTTTTACCAGTTCAAATGAATTATAGAATCTCTACCTCCTTTTAAGTCTCTTTATCGTCCTCCATTTGTAATATAATTGTCTTATATTAATGTATTTTTTTTTTATGTACAGAACCACATCAGTGTTTCTTCAACCACCAGACATAATTTAGAGAGCTCAGGAGGAGGAAAGTCTGTTGAATTTATTCATATTTTAGCTTTACATGTTTTTTTCTCCCTCCCGATATTTCAAGCTTCTTTCCTTTATTGTTTACTTTTTGTTTTGAGAATTACCTTTAGCTATTCTTTTATGGTAGGTCTCCTGATGATAAATAGTTTTCCTTCATCTGAGAATATTTTTATTTCCCTTTCATTCCTGAAACATTCTCAGCTGATAGTTCTTTTCTTTCAGCACTTGAGACACCTGCAGGGTTTCTGACAAGGAATTCACTGTCTTTCAATTGTTTTCCCCGATAAGGCGTTATTTCTGTCTCAATGCTTTCAAAATGTTTTCTTTGTCTTTAGTTTTCAGAAGTTTGACTATGATGTATCTTGCTGTGGATTTTTTTGGGAGGAGTTATCCTATATGGGGTTCACTAAGGTTCTTGTATCTGTAAGTTTATATCTTTTGCCAGGTTTGGGAAGTTTTAAGCCATTCTTTAATTAAGTACTCTTTCAGCCTTGCCCTCTTTTTCCTATCCTTCCAGGTCTCCAATGATATCAGTTTTAGATCTTTAGTAATAGTCCCACAGGTGCTAAGAGACTGTTCATTTTCTTTTCAGTTTCTTTTCTCATTTTGGTTCAGATTGAATAATTTTCTATTGTGTTCTGTTTTCTAGTATACTGATTCTTTCCTCTGCACCCTTTCATTCTACTGTTGAACCCATCCACTAAGGGTTTTTTTTTTTCCCTTTGAGACAGGGTCTTGCTATGTTGCCCAGGCTGGACTTGCACTCCTGCGCTCAAGCAATCCTGCCTCCCGAGTAGCTGGGACTACAGG
>CAUYRT010057687.1:0-32203 GCA_963574885.1 Lepilemur ruficaudatus
GCTTAGCGTCTGCCCAGGACCCAGGAGAGCAGCTGGCACGTGGCAGACATGTGAGAGGTACTTGTTTGATGAGCGACTGAGCCACAGCCAGGCCGGGAGCAGCAGACCACGGGGACAGCACGGCCCAGGCCACACTTGCACCGCCTGTCTTGATTTCATATGTGTGTGTGTGTGTGTGTGTGTGTGTGTACGGGGGTGCTTACAACACACTCTTTTATGAAATGGTGGCCTCAGTGGGTGGATCTGGCTATTTGGTTGTCTTCGTTTTTTAAACATTCTCACAATGAAGAGATGGTGACTCTGTGGGGTCCTTGACCTTTTGGAAACTCTCAAACCCGAGTCCACTGGTCATATGTGTCCACACTGCAAAGACACTCGGAGCTGCCGCCCTGCTGCTGCCCCTCCACTTCCTTTCCAGCACCGTCTGGTTTACTTGGACGGAGACAGAACGGGTAGCAGGGTCCCTGCCGGACTAAAAACTACGACCTGCTGTTTTTGTGCAATAAACACGTAAAGCCATATTAGAGGCCTAAGTTGCAGTCGAGACCAGTCGTCAAGGCTGAGCTGTCACCAGGGAAAGGGGGTCCTGAGCCCAGCCCCGGCATCCCCACCACTGCGATTGGAGGCTCAATAAAGGGCAGGACTTCCTGGTCCCTTTGCTCCTTGCTGCGGGCCTGGGGCCTGCTGGAGTGGTTACCTAGAGCTGCTCTGCCACGCGGAAGCGTGCCCATGTGCCAGCAGAAGCAGGACCGGGACCTCGCTGCCCTGGTGGCGCCGTTTCTGCAGATGTGCCTGGTAGGGGGAACTCCCCTCCCGAGCCCTGCGCTCTGCCTGGCCCTGCAGAGTAGTGTTGTGTCTGTTGCCATGGCAATGGTGGCAAAGCCACAGAGTCAACACTGCCAGTCACAGCAGGCCTTGGGGGCGCATGACCTCCCCAACCCCCACAACCCCGCCATAGCAGCACTGGTCTCGATCCCAGTGTCAGGGGGGCTCAGATGAGTGCCGAGGAGAAAGCACACGCCGTGAGGTCCCCCCTGCTCCTGGCTCCCCACCACGCCCCCTTTGGCTCTCTGCACCTTCCTGCCTTGCTGCTCTCACTGTGACAGGGACGTCACTCAGACTTGCCCCTTGACTGAAAAGAACTCGGGAAACAGCACTGTACCAGAGACCATTGGTAGAGGTCATCTGAGGAGAGAGTCCAAGGTGTAAGCACAGCTGCTATCAAGAGCTTCTTGAGGGGCAGACTCACGTCTAAACCTTGGCTGAATGGCTTTGGGCACGTTACTTAACTTCTCTGAGCTTCAGGTCCCTTATATGTGAAGAAAGAATAGACATGCCTACTTCAGAGTTGCGCGCGGCAGAGATGACATGACGCTCAGAGCAGACGCCAGCACGTCACTGCTCAGTACAGACGCCGTGGCTGCCACCGGCGCGGCCCCCGTGACTGTCGCCTTTACTCAGAGGTGGGTGTCGTTCCAGTATGACTTTTAAAAGGCATTAAACTTCACACCCCTCGGCCCCAGCGCTCAGCAGCTGCCCTTTACAAAGTCCTCTGACACAACGATGAAATTCATACCCATTTGGCAGTTCGCTGTAGGAATGACCTAAGCTAAGGAAAGTGCCACGGGCTAAAGTGTAAGCGGCAAACTCAGCCACTCGTCCAAGTGGAGAGCAAAGAGCCTTGGAAACGACTCAGCAAGGATGAGAGAGCCTCTGGAGACTGGGCGAGGCCCCAGGCCGTGTCAGACCCACGTGGGCTCCCACCAGGCTTCCTGTTGACGGGGCTACACCTGCACCTATGCTCGCGGCTGGTGAGCCTGCCTGGCTTCCCGCCACCCCCAAGCTCAGTGTCCCATCCTGCAAACCCCCGCCAGGGACGCAGGGGCCTCACTGACCTGCTTGCCGGATGGGGCCGCTGTCTGTGCTTCCTCCAAAGCCAAACTTGTCACAGAAGGGAGGTGCCCAGTGGGCCTCGCAGTGGCAGTTTTTCCTGTTGTTGCACACCTTTCAGGGCAGCGAGAGACACGTCAGGATGGGTGTGGCGGTCAGGCATGTCCTTTGGGTAGCACCAGAGCAGAAGCAAGGGTGCTGCAGCGAGGGCCCCTGCCCCCCAGCACTGACACACCATGTTAGTATGTGTCACTGTGAGACCGAGCCCCAGACACAGCACCACACAGGGGGCCCCAAACCAGACGCTGTAGATGCGACATAAACTGCCTGTTAGCAGGTGTGATGAGAATAGAGTGGAGGTTATTAGGGCTCCCCAGCTTGCTTCTAGCCCTCTCTCCTCTCTAAATCCAGGAAACTTAGCATCTGACCGTAATGAGAAGCCCCCGCAGCAGCCAGGAGGGACCCTCGGTCATCATGGGACCTGACAACCTCTTGGCACATCTCTGCATCTGTCAGACTGGAGGCTCAGAGAGGCTGGGTGACTCAGGGCTCCCATGGCAGGCTGGGGTGGCGGGGCAGGCCTACAGCCAGGCTTCTCATTTCCTGGTGCCCACGGAAGTACACGGGATTTCCACCAACACTTCCTCGAAGCCTGCTCTGATACCTTGTTCCTGAAACACCCAATTCTTTCTCACAGGGTTCCCCAGGGGCCATTCCCAGGACCCCCCCATGCCTGATGGGCAAAGCCAGCAATAAACTCTCTTCCCAGTGAAACAGGAGAATGGTTCTGCCATGGCCAGAACGGAATGCCAGGAAAGCAGGAGGAGGGTGCACTCTGCCCTTGCTGGGCCCTGAGTAAGTGACCTAACTCGGAGACCAGAGTCCTCCATGGAGTGGCCAAGGAGCTCTTGCCCACCTGGTTACCAGGGGCCACTGATGGTTGTGGCTGCCCAACCTGTCTATGCTGGGTGGACTCATTGGAATACGAGCATGAAGACAGAATTAGGTTGAATCCTTTGGGAACACTGGATAAAGAAAGGCAAGTCACCGAGAGGAATTTCTGACCAATTAGGAATGGGCGTGGCCACTGCAAAATGACCGGGCAAGGCTGTGACGGACGAAGAGCCTGCCCTCAGATTGCTGGCGAGTGTCTGCATTTCCCCTCCTCTCACAGAAACAAACTATACATCGTGATGCGTTTGGGGTGGTTTATAAGCAAGTCAGTGCAGAACGACAGTCAGCAAACCAAGCCAAAAGGCCTCAGCCTTGCATCAAAATACTGATACCAAATATACACTTTAGCATTTTAAGGCCAAATAAAATATTTGGAGTATGTGCCTCACTTGTGATCTTCTCTGTGCCCACTGACTCATTTTGATGAATCAGCCACCTGCCCCCAGTGTTTCAAACTAGAAGGCCGACAGTCGAGACGGCCTTTGGTAAGTTGGAAAGTGTATTGCTGTGAGCAGAATGCATTAGGGTGTGGCAGAGCCTGTGCCCATCCCCTCAAAGATGCAGCTACTAGAAGCTTGCCCTGCAGAGCTTCTCCCTGCAATGTGCAGCCAGGTGCCCTTTTTGTAGCTTGCAGCGGAGAGACTGCAGCCTTAACAACACACTTGGAGGTGCTGCCGGTGAGCCTGGTCTCATCAGGGAAGCACTTGTGGCCAAGTCATGGCCGGCTGCTCCACCTACCCGGAAAATGGGTCTCTCCCCTCCAAGGTGGGAATGAATTCCCAGGGATATTGGAAGATGAAGAGTCCAAGGCTCTGAACCCAGCATGTGGCTGCAAAGTCATGTTACCTTGGACACACCAGTCCCCCAACTTGGGTCTTGGCTTCTTTGTCAGTAAATTAACAGGGTTGGACTAGATTCCCTCTTAGCAGCCATCAGAAAGAAATCTATGATCCAATGAAGACATAAAAAGATTTTGTTTTCTATTGGGAGTCGGCCAAACTCACAGTGGACAAACCCATCTGAGGTGGCCCTGCAGTCCCTTCGTGGTTATAGACAATGTGACTTTATGGGAACCCCCATAATTCTACATAAGGATCGTTGGCATGTGTCTGCAAATTTTAAAAATAGAATTTGGAGCATGATTTCTATAGAAAAGACTTCAGAAAGACAAAAGAACCACTGGCATGGCCAATCAAGATTAACAGGATCCCATTGGAAATAATTAAGCCCATCAGGAAAAATAAGTTATGTTTTAAACAATTAGAGTCGTCTTCTCCCCTAAAGGTTCTCTGAACTAAAATATTAAATAACAGCTTTCTTTAGTTAAAACCCATTGTGTGTGATTTTAAGAACATGTGTTTAGTATGATCTGTTGTCTTTGTTTTAATTCCTTTTGGAAGAATTTCAGTTCAGACACATATTCTGAATGTTGGTAGCAAGAGGGAGGAGCTGTTTGAAATGTTAACGTGAAACTCTGCACGAAGAAAGGTTGGTTTTAAAATTACTTTGAAGACAACGAAATTATTTTTTTAAATGGCAGAATATTAATTTAAAAGATAATCACTGCTCAAGCTGATTTTCTCTGTTAAACAAAAATCACATTTCTTATTATGTAAAGGTCAAAGAAAATTAATGTGTTTAGAAGGAAATATTGAGAAGACACTAACTGCTCTATCTAACAAAAAGCTATGGATGGCAAAAACTTTACAAACAAATCGTTTATTGCTTAACTTGTTACGGGCTGGCTATAAAAAGTCAGTTTAGCATACTTACCCCTCTGCCGTGGCACTGCATGGCACATTCGTGAACACCAAAGATGCTAATATTTTGACATCGACGATTGAGGCAGATCTGTAGAGGGAGGAAAACAGAGCAAATGTCTTAGTACTCCTTCAGTGACCCCCACGCCAGCTCCCCCATATAGATATTAAAAAAGAGAAAGCAAAGAAAGGGTTGGAGAAGATTCTACCTTCCTTCAGTTAATATGGACGCAGCATAACGACATTTGACTCAGACACAGATCCTATCGTCTGACTCCAAATTCAGCACTTCTCAAGACTAAGTTCAACGTGAACACTACTAAATTCTTTTGTGCTTTATGACATTTTATATGGTTTCAGTTGAGCCTGAAATTATAACTGATTTTGTCATGATTTTTATCTAGAGCTTGTAATAAAATCTATGTATTGCAGCATTTTTTTCCTCCATTAAAAGATACAGGAGCGCGCGAGATGGATTGGTCCTCACCCCAGGGCCTGTATAGACCGACAGGCTCCACGCATCCCAGATCTGAGCATCTTTCGAGGGAGATACTGAAATACGGGAACTTTTTCAAAATACTGACTGACAAGTAATATCATCAATGACATAAAGCATCGGCAGAAACGCTCAGCAGAGGGACACAGATGGCTCTCTTGGATTCATCAAGCTGCCGCTGTGGCAGGGATTTGCTAAATGACACGGGGCTGGTGGGAAGACTTCAGCCTCATTTCAAAGGTGCGTAATGTACTCCAGACTCCAAGGATCAGGCCCCTTTTCTGCCATAAGATGTTGCAAATTAGCAGAGAGTCAAAGGATGCGGAGTCTGATGTCTAGGTTGTAGAATCATTTTCAATAGGGTAGAACCTTCCTATGGGGAAGGTCACTGTCTGACCCCAACAGCTCACGCAGGGCAAGATGCACGCAGCTCTGAGGGGTTGGTGGGAATGCTGGCCATGGGGACTGTGTCACGTTCCAGCTGATAGAAAAAATTTTCCAGGATTACAACGAACACAGTAGGACCCATAAGAGATTCCCAGCACAAGGTGCTGTTGTCCTCCCGAGCCCTTAGAGGACCGGCGTTCTGCGGAACCAGAGATCAAAGCACATCTCGTCTTGCACGTGGAGGAAAAACTTGATGATAAATTGAGTCCTTGGAATTTCAACGTTCAGATACACCTGGCCCTGGCTACCCAGGCTACAGTTTAAAAAATGAGTGCCCTTCTAATGTCAAGACCTGCATATAAACTAATGTAGTTAAGGAGACATCCAGAATGCATAAGATGTTTCTTCTACTATCCTGTTTCCTCAAGTGTTTGCAGCTGGGGGGTGGGGGCGTGGGGCAGAAGAGAGTGAATGGCGGGGATTCTGTCTGTCTTTTCTTCTCTGTGACCTTCATTTTAGGGAGTGATTTCAAGATCAGGCTGAAAATGGGGTCCTAAAAAGTATTTGGAGGTTGATTCATCTTTTCCATAAAACATTTTATTAACTTGCTATCATTTAGACTGATGAGAAAATTTGGGGAAAAAAAATCAGTGTGATACAACATGAAAATCTCAGATTCTTCAAAAAGTTATTTTAACTTTATTTCTAAACCTCAAAATATCTTTATCTACCTTTCTTCCTGTTTTTTGAAAGGATTCCCTTTTGGCTTTACACTCTCTCTTCCCCTCCTACTTTCCCTACTCTTTCCCTACTCTTCTCTCTATAGGGTCTCTGGAAAGACATCTGACTTCCCATTCTGTCCAGGTGAGGACAAGCCCCTGAGAACTGCATGCCAAAAACCAAGCCACAGATCCAAAACCAATATAATATGCTCTTGCATTTCTTTCCAAAGTAATTGCCTGGCTGGAAACCCTCATGACACCCAGAGTGTAAAAATGACTTATTAACACTAAAGGGCTAGGAAGACAAGCTTGATTTCTCCAAATTTGCATTTCAATGGCCAGACCAGGACCTGGGATTTATTGACTTTTTCTTTTAGGTGCAAAGAACTGGATTCCAGAGACAGCGTTCTGAGAAGTGGTCTTAGGAAAACAAACCAACCTTGTAAGCCCAGTTCTCAAACAGGATGTTTTTCAACGGGCCCTGTTCCGGAGTTACATTTAAGATGCAAGTGAATATTTGGGTCTTACTTTTCCATCTGCACACTTTGTGCCCGCAAGCACCAGCCCTGGATCCGGCATGTCATCGCCCAAGTACACGTGGGTCCCCCGGCACAGAATCCGGCCTCCTTCCTGCAGTGGGATATTTGTTTCTATGGAAACAGCATTGGTACCAATGACAGGCCGGCTGGCACCTCCTTGACACTGGATTTTCCCACATTTAGCATCCCTGGAAGGGTAAGAACAAATAGTTCCCAAAGAGAAACAGTTTGGAACCAACCCTCAGCAATGTGGGAAGGTCAAAGCGATGACTGTCGGGCTGTACAGATTCCATACCTCATCTCACACTTGGCAAAGGAACTCTTGGAGTCTTTGCCACAGTTTCCATAAGGATCACCTGCAGAGTTGACTCTCTCAAAGCAGATCCCAGGGGCAGGTTTAGCACCTGAAACAGAAGCAGAACAGCACTTTTGTTTCCTGCAAGCATTCTTAATGTTTTCCTCTAAATGGCATGATGCCTTTATAATAGGTTAAGGAGAGATGTGTTCAGAGAAGTCCCACCCAGTGTCTCAAATGACCCACGATGGGTGCTGGCCAGCGGAAGCCTGGGGTGTCTACAGCCGGTGTCCTCTCTTGGCTGGGCTGACACATTGCACAGCTTACTCTTCTCTAGGTCTGCTGTCTGGGGCCCTGGCATGTGCAGCCTCTCCGGAGATAAGGTCTGGCTGTGGGGCCAGACCCGACCTAGGGCAGAAAGGAGTCGGCTGGCTGGCTTCAGAGAAGGGGAAGCTTGCTCTCTTTAACAACATCCCACATAATTCCGGGAAGAAAATGCAAGCTAGGGCAAGCTCCAAAGAATAATGATGACTAACAATGTGGGGAAGCAATGAGAGAGAGAGAGAGAGAGAGAAGCAGTGCAAAGATCTCATACAACACTTTCAGTCCCATGAAGCTCCCTATGCGAGAGCTCCTATTAATGCAAGGCAGAGATTGCTCTCAGTGGCCATGGAGTCATAAACCCTGATGGTCATTGCATACAGAATGACAGTCCCCAGCAGAGAGGATCACAGCAGCTGGGGAGCTCAGAAAATGGCCATTTTTAGCACATTTTCCAGCCATGGAGAGAGAGAATGCACAGAATTGGGGTTTGCAGTGCCAAAGCTTTGGAGGGCTCTGGAATCCTGTGCATAGTGATATCTGCTGAAGACTATGAACAAGTCAGGAAAACGTGCCACATTCTTCAGAACAAACCATGCCTTCCTTCTTCTGTTTGGGCACTTCCTTCCATGTTACTTTGAACTGCCAGGATGCCAGTTCCCCAGACCCTGGCTCTGACTCCTGCCCTTCTCTGCTCCCAACTGCAGAGGGCTCCATTTGCCTTCCAAGGTGACAGTGGCCTTATTTAGGATACCCATCAGACATGCTCATTTTAAACAACAAACATGACACCGCCTTGCACCATTTGAGGGGAGTGGTCTGCTCCGCCATCGACCTCTGCGATGAGCCAGCCTGGTTCTGCACCTCTCATTTTCCCATTTTTTGAAAATCATTTTAGAGAAGCCTCCCCAAACCCCCTTTTCAGGGGCACTAGCCCAACTGGTCACAAGTCTCTGTCAAGGAAAAAGACAAGGTCTCTGGCTCTTTAGTGTCACATTCCTTTATTCCATGTCATTCGCCACGTCTTTGCTCACAGCGCGACGCGATGACACCACTGACGTCCTCAGCTTCTGTCTGCCCTGGACCCAGTCCGTCCACACTCTTCACTCTTGTTTTTTTAGTCTACTTGTTGGAGGGGGGGAAGGACAGAGGGTGAGTCTCAGTGTGGAATCTGCACCTTGTACTTAATGTAATCTTGTTTGATAGTACTTTTTATCAAAGTACTTGGATTCGATTGATCAAAGCAGTTTGGGAAAACCAGCTTCTAGAATAGTGACAATACAGCAGTTGTTTTTGCATAAACCCACAGTATTCATGCATTGCCTGTCTATTCTGTCTTCCTCCTAACCATCATCCTTCTATCCTTCCTTCCCTCCTCCCCTTCCCCTCTTTCCCTCCCTCCCTCCTACCTCCTGTCCACCCTTCTTTCCTGCTTCATTGTAAAGACCCCCATGGGCAGGGACGGTACCCAGGCCTGAATACGGCAGGTGCTCCAAGAATGAGCGGCGAAAAGCCTTTTGGGGAAAGCGCATCGAGCCTCCAGTGCCCGCCCAGGAAACCAGCCGCGGTTCCGCAGCACGAGCAGCTCGGGTGAACGAACTCCGACTTTTCTTTTCTGTGTCTCTGGATTTTCACTTATTTATTTACATCAAATGAAGTTCTGCTCTGCCGTCTTATGTAAGGTCACGGAAAGAGAAAATGCCATTCCCTCAAAGTTTAGAGTAAGAAGCCTAACAAGCAGGGAAATCAAAAGTGGGCTCAGTGCTGCCCTGGGGAGCCGACGTGGCTCAGCGTCGGGAGATCACAGCGTTAAAGGAAGTGACTCAAAGGCACAAGTCCACGGACAGCTCTCTGGACGCCTGTCCAGGACCTGCCGGTCCCGGTGAGGACTGTGAAGGAGGCTCCAGCAAAGCGTTTCAAGTGGCTTTTGTGTGCGAGCTGCCATCTGGCATTTCTCTTAGAGACAGAATGGTCAATAATTTAAAAAGCGTGAATGACTTCTACGCACTTGTAGGGTATTATAAACACACAGATTTGGATTCACAGTTGCTGCACTTAAAGATCTCTGTCTTTATGTCTTTAGGAAGACGAGAGATTTCATATCACTCGGAAAGAATGACAACAGTTTTCTTATCACTATATTACATCAATTTGAAGCCTTCCAGTTCTTAGTAATGGAACACTTAGAAGTTTTGCCATTATCGAAAGATAAAATCTAGCCTTTCAGAGGGAATTCTGACATGATATTGTGTTTTATAATTATACAGGAAGTGATGGATTTTAATTACCAGTTCTGTCTTCAGAGTGACATAACTTACATTTGTAATTGTAGTCTGGAAGTTCCCAATGTCATTATGTCTTTTGAAAGAGAGATGATGGCATCTTGAATTATGCCCACAATTTACTCAATCTAATCTTTTACTTAAAATGACTCCATTATGCAAATGAACTTCCCCAGTTTAGTCAAATGGCACCCCCTCCGTCACTAATTTTCCTAACCCCTGTCACTAACATCCACAGACAAAGGCATTTTTACAGGCAGGTGGAGGCTTCCTGTTCTCCCCTTTCTCTCTCCTTCCAGTGGAACTTTGCATTCGTCAGAAAATGAAGTCCAAATGAATAAATTTTATCATTCCTCCTCACCTAACGGGACAAAGAGGAGACTCCCTTGACTCCTAAACAATATGACTCTTGGCAAAAATCCTTCCTTCTCATCTGTAGCCATAGCAGTCGTAGGTGATTAATAAATGCACAGCCCCACATGGATCATAATAAACCAACTCACTTGAACCAGCCTTGCAGATAAACACAGAGCATTCACCAGCCCATAAAAAAGGTCTGGCCAGCTCACTCTGCATAAACCACTGGATGCTAGACAGTGATAAGACAGATGAAACGAACATATTTCAGGACTTTCATGATGCAAATTGTTTGTGACTTGAGACAAGTAAGATTAATTGCCAAGTAATGTTTTCAGTAACTGTGCCAGTGGTTCTGACAGAGGACATGGGCAAAAGTAAATCTGCTGCCTAAGGAAACCCAGCCAGCTGCATCTCAGAAGGAGTAAAGGTCAGGTCACATCGACAGAAAGTCTCTGCGGATGTTAACACTAAACCGGACAGAGAGAGCTGGGCGCCAGCCACGCAGCGTGAACTGCAGATAGCAGTTACGTGTTTGCATCAACATATGAAGTCCTGAGATTCAAGAAGTGTGGGAGAAGGTCAGTGAGAAAAAAATGACACTCTCAGCCAACAAGAATATCATCAACCACAGTAACAATCAGACAAACAAATGAACAAAAGCCCCAAAAGGTATCCTGACAGTGCATGACTTTGCCAGTGAGGAGTTGCAGGCATCTGTTTTGAATTTTCTGCCATTTTATTTGCACAAAGATTTGGAAGCAGGATTACTTTATTGAAATATAATGCTGGATTGAGAAAAGCCCATTTCAAGAGGGAACAGGGAAGGAAAGGTTTCATCCGGTCAGCGTTGGAGTAGCCAGGTCTGGAGAGTGAACGGCGGACATCCTGATCGTAACTGGAGAATTCTGGACGACCCAACTCGCAGCCCGGCCACGGGGTGCAGATGTCAAGAGCCGGCAGAGCAGAGCTCGATGCCTCCTACGGTTCCGAGCACCGCGCTTCCCGGCAGGCCCGCGGTGACCCCAGTGCGAACGTGCTCCGGGTCCCGGAGCGTCTGCTGACAGTGGGGAAACGAGATATTGCAGACGCATCCTCGACAGCAAGTTTTCCTTCTCTGAGTCATGAAAAGCTGATTCAGACAAACCACTGTAACCAAGCATTAAGATGCTCTCCAGCCATCTGGCTGGCCGGGGGCCTGGCCCAGGAAGCCGCCTCTGCCCCCAGGGCTGCATCTGTCCCGGATCGATGCTTCCCAGGAGGCCACTGTGATGGAGTCACATCCTGACTCCACTCCGGATCCGGGCAGGAGTGCAGGGGCTGTGGGAAGTGTGTCACTCTGGCAGCACCGGGGCTCCGGAGTCAGTATCTTACACATAGCAGGATGTCAGTAAATTCTTAATAAACAAGAGAATGGGGTGGCGGATGAGGGTCTCTGCTCTACAAGTCACAGCCAAGCTCTGCGCAAACAGAACCATCTGCATGTCCCTCGGTTGGCCCCACTGTCCCCATGTGCCTTGACCGATGCTGTTCCATATGCTGGGCGTGTCCCTCCTCTCCCGCCCCTGGCAAATGGCTACTCTGGGGCAGCCTCCTCCTTGAGGGCTCCTGGCTGGCTGCTCCCCTCTCCGGCCTCCCACAGGGGCCTTGATCCTCTCTCAGCCTCTGCACAAACCCTGCGCCTGCGAGTGTCTTGCTCACTGGGCTGAGCTTCCATGAGCGCGGTCGCGCCGTGCGGAGTTTAGATTCACTCGTGCTGTGCATCTGGCATGGAACTACTCATCATGTTAATTTATTACGTAGTGCAGATTACAAGCTATGTTAGAAGGTGACAATATGCCCCACCGGGCAGGTAGTTACCACCCCCATTTTACAAATGAGGCACAACAAGGTTGAGCAACTGGCTGAAGTTTGCCTGGATAGTAAGTGGTTGATTCAACGCCTGCGGCCGCCCAAAAGGTCCACATCCTAATCTGGAACCTGTGAACACACTGCCTTACATGGAGAAGGGGACTCTGAAGATGCGATTGCGTGAAGGATCTTGAGACGGGAGATGATCCTGGATGATCCGGGTGGGTCCAATATAATCCCCAGGGGCCTTATGAGGAGGAGGCAGGAGGGTCAGCGTTGGAGAGAGAGGGGGTGGAAGAGGGAGGAAGGCGCTGGGGGCCAAGGGATGCAGACAGCCCCTGCAGGCTGGACCAGGCAGGAGACAGAACCCCCCGCCCCCCACCGGCCCTGAGCCTCCAAAAGCAGCATGGACCTGCCAACATCTTGATTTTAGGATTTATGCCCTCCAGAACTGTAAGATGACACATTTGCACTGTTGATGCCACTAAGTCTGTGGTAACTTGTTACGGCAACCACAGGAAACTCACACGGTGCCTCCACACTGGAAACCAGGCGGCCGCACTGGTATGGGGGGTGGGGGATGGCGTGCGTCGCACCTGGGACAGGCCTGGCCTAAGGAGCCTCCTGGCGTCGAGGGCCCAGCAGGTTGGGGCCTTCTGTGTCCCCTGTCTCCCAAGGCAGTCTGCGTGGTGACTGGAAGCCTGAGCAGGGACTGTCAGAGGCAGACTAAAAGCCAGGGAATCATAAGCCTGAAGGTGGCCCCCAAGGCTGGTCCTCCTACTGTGGCTTCTGGGGACTCTGAACAGCCTCTCAAGCGGACGCCCTCTTCACCAAAGCACACCATTACCCACGGGCATCTGGTGCTGCGTGCAGCTCCCCACTGTGACAAACCACCACTCGCCAGGCAAGGGCCTCCCCTGTGCGGTGGAAGAGAGAAGAGCTGAGTCAGGAGCTCCCGGGGCAGCCCCCTCCTCAGGAAGGGGACGCAGCTCCCGGGCAGCCAGGCCTCCAGCCTCAGCCTCAGCCACAGTGATCATGAGAGTTCAAAGCAGGTGACTTCCCGCAGTTTTTGCTTTCGGAAAGCTCCGTCTGGGCCGGGCTGCCAGCCTGCCTGTCTGTCTGCTGCTCGCTCACTCTCTGGTCAGGCAGTTTGAGGACCAGTCCGATGAGATAATAAATACCAGCCTTGGTCACCATGAATCAGAGGCGCACGGCCAGCTGAGTCACACGGTGCCGGTGGCTCAGACAGAACTGCCAAGTTCCATCTGACCTCACTTTGGAAACGGGGCCAGACGCTCTAACACAGCAGGGCAGCAACGGACACATTTCACTCCAAAGGCTCCGAGCGCAGGGCGTGCTCTGGCCGGGAAACGTCCTTGGAAAGGAGCATCGTAACGGCCCCTGTAACCCAAGAAGGGGAGATTACTGCCTTTGGAGAAGGGCCGAGAACGGGACGGCCACGAGGGATGCATGAAACTGTGAGGATCTGGCCTGCAGCAGTAGCCACGCCCCCAAAGTGACCTCACTTGGCTGAAAGGTGTCCGGATTCACTAAACCATACAGAGCCTGTGCAACATTTAACATGTGTACAGTGAGTGCCTACTTAGTGCTTGTCATTGCTGTGGGGTCCTCCTGCCCCGTACTTCGCAAAGAGGACCTCAAGGCCCCTCATCCCACCTGCCCAAGTGTGTCCACAAATCCAAGGAGACGGGAAGAACTCGGAGGGTCAGACACACGGAGCTGCGCCGGCCCCCACTCCCCACGACCAGGCTGCGCCCTCCCCTCAGCAAGCTGCCTGTGCAGACGGACATCGTCGGCTGGCAGGGGGGATGGGCTCCCCAGGGAGACCCAGCCCCAAGAAACACCGGCCTGCCCTCCAGGCTTGGCTGACACGTTCACATCACATTTCGAACCCCAGCTTCGTGGTTTAGTTGTCATTCTCGGCTCTAGTTCACCTCCCTCCTCACTCCTAGAACCAAAACCTGACAACGAAAAGTATGGCAAAGGTTGGCATGACGTTTCCCTTCCCCCGAGATCCTGCCTGCGTTTGCCTGGGCCCGGCTACCACCCTGGCCTTGCCAGGGCCGGGGGCTCCAGCCAGGACTGAGGTTGCTGCTGCAGCCAGCAGGAGGGGGAGTGAGCAAAGGCCTCGGCCACATGGCCACGAGGGGGAGAGAGCATGACAGATAGCGTGGGCCACGCTCTTGGAAACGCTCTCCACGGATTCACAGCCGCAAGCCTGGGAGCCGCAGACAGGTGTCAGATCCCAGTGACTCTGGGGTGACGAGGCCTCGGGCCCTGGGTTTGGGCCTGGGGTCTGACCCCAGAAGGTGGGGCACGGAGGGGAGGTGCCTGCGGGCGGCCGGTTCTTCCCCCTTTTGCATCTGAGCTTCTACCTAATTTTAGAGCTTAGGGGGAACTTTGAGACCTCACTCCTGGGGGGACTGCACTGTGGGAGGTGCACATGGGCACTGGGTGCTAGTGACCAGGGTTCAAATCCCAGCCTGGAGACCTTGGGAAACTGTACCTGGTCTCGGAGTTTGAGCTTTACCTTCGATAAAACCGTAGTCGTCCCTACCTCCGGGAGGTGGTTGGAGGGTGGAACAGACGACACGTGCCAGGCGCCCAGCATGAGCTGGTCAAGTGGTGAGCAGATCTCTTGTTGACTGTGCCACCTGCCTCCCCGCCCAAGAGCTACTGGCTGTTCCCAGTCCCCCCGACCACGGGCCTCCTGGCGTGTCAAGTGCAATCGGGGGCCTTCCCCGAGGAGCCCTTGGCCCTTCCAGCTGCAGGGACTCCCTGGCACCCTCAGTCCTTGGTTGGGGTCCTTCTCTGAGCACAAAGGAGGGTTACCACAGCCTGAGTGGTGGTGGGAGGTTCCGTCCGTCTGTCTGACTATACGCTAAGCTATCTGAGGGCCGGTGTCATGGCTGATTCACCCGTGTCATCCCATGGGGCGTACAATAGGTGCTCACGCCGCTCTTGTTAGACTGCGCCAAGCCCCTCGAGGGCAGGCTCCAGGCACTTCTACCCACCCTGCGCCCAGCACGGCCCCAGCCCCCCTTTCCAATCACTCCCAACTGAACACTCTGGATGCCGTGTGGACAGTGCCCCCCAGGGGTGAGCATGTCCCCCCAGTCCCACCGCTCAGGCCTGCCAGTGCCTCTGCCAGGTTTGAGCAGGTGGCAGCCACATACCTGGTCCCCAGAGAGTGACGCACTGCTGCTCATGGGTCTGGCAGATGCCGTTGTAGCAGTAGCCATCCACCCCCTGACACGGGTGCCCGTCGTGCAGGTACACGTTGGCTGGGCAGTGGGGACCGGTCCCCGTGCAGAACTCCGGGAGGTCGCAGGAATTGCTGGAGCCTCTGCATGCCGTCCCCGCAGGCTTCAGCTGGAAGGAGAGGGCTGTTTACAGCACACGCACCCGCACCCGGGACGGGCAGCAGCAGCTCCCAGCAGTGCTTGCCCAAGGGAAGGTTTCGAAGGGGTCCCTTTCACAGCAGAGAGCACTCAGTGGCTCTGAGGTTCACCTTTCCACTCTAAGAGGGGGTGGCTCAACTAAGAGCAGCCTCTTTTTAATGTCATACAGCATGAGGGTCTCCTGAGGAACAGACGGGCTGGTCCCTGGTACCTGTCACCTCGGAGGAAGCAGAGCGAGGGAGCGCTGGTGCTGACCTTAAGAAAAAGGCTGGCTGACCAGCCTAAGGCCAGCTGGCTGACCTTCAGAAAAAGGTCTCTGGTTATCAGCACCATTACACAGTCAAAGACGACACATGTACTCAAAGTGTTAGTTAGCCTCTGTGGGCAAGTTAACAAAAATAATTTCGAGGCACAATGACAATAGAAATTTTTACTTTGTCATCGAATCACAGAACTGGAGCAAGGGAGAGGTAAAGGGTGTTGGAAGCCATCTGACCAACACCTCGCTGCTTGTGGCTGAAGAAATCAAGGCTCAGAGTGGCTTCCCTGAGGCTACACAGCCGGGACCTCCCCACGTCCTGAGCTTGGTTCCCCGAATACTCCTCCAAGGGAATGCGATAAGAACCCTGCAGACTCCTGGAAGGTCTGGAAGTTGGAAGGAACTGTTTCAAAGTCATAACATAAAAGTGGATCACGCCCAGGCATTACCACCCGGTCCTCCCTCCCTCCTCCATGGTGAATCTCTGTGGGCACCCCCTGGTCATAAGCTCAGCCTGCCTTCCCCCCTTCCCTCCAACCCCTTCTTCTAGCCACCTTCTACCATCACTTGCTGGGTGCCAGGGAGTGCCAGCTGCTTATAACACTCCCCATACGTTAATCACCATTAGGAAGGGGAAGGAGGGTATTCTAAAGCTGAACATAAAACGTTATAATGCACTTCTGAATCACCATGCTCGCATGGGGCAGCTAAGAGGGAGTTTCCTGTAAGTAGAATGCCAAGATCAATTGCTTAATTAAAAAGAAATAAAACTCTACCCTTGGAACCTTTGAATCAAAAGCTAAGGCTTCTACTCTGTCAGATATCAGCTCTGAATAATGAGACGCAAACAGAGCTGTCAAAACACATGCAGTCTCCGCAGCAGAAATGGCAAGAGCATAAAACTGCCACTCTTGGCTGGGCTGGGTCAGCCGGCACCTTCTCTTGGGAGGACATTGAGATCAAGTTGTTTACACAAAACCCCTGGAACAAGCTGCGTGGTTTCTCAGCCCAGCAGGCAGGAGTTCCTGGGATCAAGAAGACGGAGCGGGGTGAGGCTAAGTGACAGCGGGTGGGGACTGTTCACACGTCGCTCTTCTTGTTAGCGCGGTAGGACCACACGTGCCTCCGAGAGCAGAAATGGAACATCTGATGTTGAGCTAGAGTTTTATGGTTGGATGAGTTTTCAGCCAACAAATAATTCATCACAGATGACTAGCAATTAAAACGTGCAGTCCACCTGAAGATTGGGAGATGAAAACTAAGCGGTGGACATACCAGCTTGAGTGGAGGAGGAGAGGTAGTTTGCACGTGGGCGAGTGCTGTGAAATCGCCCTGCCATATCGCTTGCCCTGTGTCGGATTGGAACCGCCTGCACCTGACAGTGACCTTGGGGGCAAGTTACAGCCCCGGAGGACTCACCTGACAGTCCTCGCAGCACAGCCCATGTGCGCACACGGCGTCGGGCTTCAGGGTGCAGGTGGTGGCATTGCAGCAGCGATTCGCGCACTCCTGGAGAAGGCAAGGGGATCTGTTTGACGGGGTCACACAGAGCAACTACTCACTGAACACTAACGTCACACCTTGAATGACTGCAGAAGGGGAGAGAGACCGAGAGGGCCCAGCTCCTGAACTGAACACCTGTGTGCCTTAGGACTATCTTCATCTGTAAGAAAGCAAAGCTTCTGGTAAGTGTTTATGAACCAATGGGCCTGCGGGTCCCTGGGAAGAGTTGGTAGCACACGAGCCTTTGTGCAAGAGCCTTCGGTCAGCAGCAGAGGGGTCTCTACACAGGTCTCTTTGCAATGAACTGCATCAATCAGGGTCCCTGGAGGACGTTGAAATTGCTTGTTCAAATATATACATAGATGCATACAATCTTTACTCTTCAAAAACTAACCCTTTTGATCTAGCAAATGAAGTCAAATCAGTTGTGTTTGAACCACAATTCCCTGCAGTCCAACTAAATCACTGTGGGTGAGACCCTTGCTTGGCAGGGGTCGGCTGTCTGGCCTGACAAGGCCCCCGAGGAGCAGAAATAGACACTGCAGTGACCACGGGGCTGGAAGGAGGTCTGCTGTGCCCATGGACTTGCAAGGGATTTAAACAGATCAAACCTTACATGGCTTGTCCTCTCTGAAACAGCAGTGGGAGAGACAATTAACTCCTTTATTATGATGCGTTTCGCAAGGACCCGTTTGTTCTAACAAAAAGAAATGAGAGATTGACATCTTCTGCTTAAAGCTATCAATGCAAGGCACACACACATTTATCGTGTGAATTTATGAAGTCCGTCTACTCTACAGCATTCCACTAACTTGGAGTTTACACATTTTAGAAGAAATAGTAATTATTGAAAGACGGAATGGTTCACGGAGTTTTTAATGTGGCTTAATTTAGAACTGTCCTTTTATTCATATATGCTGTACTCTGAAAAACGTACATGCTATGGGGTACGGTGAAGCTAATCATCTACTAAGTTAGTAGTGTAATACTGTAGTCCTGAAAACCATATTTTTGAATAGTTTTATCATTCAAAAAGTTTGAATTTATTTGTATCATAAATGCAATTAAAATTTTGTCAACAATCCAGAAGATTTATGGCAAACCCAGACGCTCGAACTGTGTTCTGTGTAGAACTCTATGAATTATGCTCTCCTCCGCTTGACCATTTGCTCCTATCGGACACACTTCCAAAGTCATTACATTTTAGAATTGTTTGAGGACTTTATAAACATCCGGAATGTGTAATATATACAATAAGATAAAACTGCCAACCAGAAGTCATAGCTGTAATTTTCAGGACAGTAAGAGCTTCTAACTCACGGACTTACAAAATTCTAAAAAAGTTTAGGAACTTGTTTAGTTTTTTTTCAGAAAGCCCATTAATCGCAATTTTCATCAATGCCCTCAAATGCACAGTAATGCTGTCCTGCTCCTTTTGGCCTAAATGGTTCTACTAAGGACACACTTGCCAAATTGTGGATTTCCTTGAAAATCTATGTTAAATCGGACATCCTAAATCTGGTCCTCAAATTCTTTAAGAACTATGTCCCCTCCCCCCTCAAATCACCAACTAATATAAGCAGCAGCTCAAATGGAAATGCCGCCAAGCAGAACGGCTTTGACTTCAAAGGGGATTGATAATGTGAGGAAGATAACTAGGTTTAAAAGGTATTTGCAAGCTACTGGCATCCTACTGACTTTAAACAAGGAGATAAGGCTGCTTTCCCGATGCTGTTAGCTAGAAGAGTGAGCGAGTTGTCAGGATTTCCTTACGTGGGTATAAATTCACTGCCCTGTCCGGGAAGGCTTTAGCAATCACTTGCCTTTAAACTGCCCAGAGTCTATTTCTTCTGCAATACCATATTTCTCAGAAGAGACAAATTCTTCATCTGGTGAAACATCTATTATTTTGGTACTCAATAGAGAAGTCTGACAGAGCCAATGAATACTAAGTCTCCAAAGAAGAAAGAATAATGAAACCATTAGAGAATGCTCTGCAAAGCTCTAATTGTCATTCTCATGTTTTAGGTGGCAGACGTAGCTTCCTAATCACAATGAACTGGGATAAAACTACAATGCATCTTCTTGGAAATAATGCAGGTGATTTCTGGGAGCGAGGGAGAAGCCGCATCCTGCCGGGTGCTGACCGAGGCTGCTCTGACGCCCTGCGCGCACTGCTCTGATGTGGGGAGTCCCTCCGTGGGCCCGGGCATGCATGCGCAATCTCACGCAGAGGCGTGGCAGATGGGCCAGGGCCTGAGCACTAGGCAGGGGGATGGAGAGCCCAGACTAGCAGGTATGGCTGAGAGTCCTGCTCAAAGCAGCCTGGAAATGGGAAATGGGCTGTCAGACCAGCCGAACACGATATGAGCTTGAACCTTGAACAGCAAAATATAAAAGTGATGCAAAAGCCTTGTCCATTCTATAGACTAAGCGTTGTTAAAAAAAAAAAAAAAAAAGGCCTGTCCATGACTTTGAAAGGTTTCTTGGAAGAAATTTAGATGAGGGGAATGAGAGTTCTCTTCAAATATTAAGAGCTTATCCTAGGAGATGAGGACTTCAACCACAGGAGCACAGAGTTGGGACTTACATCCAGGTAGAATTCGGCTCTCCATAAGGAAGGCATTTCTAATAATCAAGGCTACCCCCTACGATGCACCATGCTACCTGGTGACAATAAGTACCCTATCAAAGCCACATGACTCCTTCATAGAGATGAAAGAGAGGATCAGAACATGAGTGGCTGGCAAATTTTAGGCACTCAAGCATTTGCTGACATTGATGCTGGTGGTGATGCGGTTAATGGTCATGGCGGTGATGGTGGTAGTGGTGATGGTAGCTGCAGAGATGGTGGTGGTGGTGATGATGCTGTGGTGGTTAGGGTGGTAGTGACGATGGTAGGGGCAGTAGTGATGCCAATATGGTGGTGGTGGTGATGGTGGGTGGTCCAGGTGGTGATTATGGAGATGATAACTGGTAACATTACCAATGGTGGTGGTGGTGGTGGTAATGATTGTGGAGATGGTAACCATGGTAACATTAACAATGGTGGTGGTGGTGGTGGCAGTGATGTTGCTGCTGCTGCTGGTGGCATATGGAGCATATGACAGCTAATGGAGTCACTCCAAACCTGATAGCTCATGGTTCCATGAAGAGCTGTCAAATTTATTTAGATTAACAAACAATTATAAGGACTTTAAACCAAAGACAAACTGTTTTAAGTCAATGTGGACTCTCCTGAGAAATATGGATAATTTAAACAAATTTTATTTTTTTCTTTAACTAATTAACAAGGCCTCCAAGCAATTTCCCCTTTGCATACCCCAATCCATGATGGTTCTAAGTGTTCATCCATTAATCTTCAAAAGAATTTCTGTAACCCTATAATTAGGACTCACCCTTACACAGAAGCCCCTCCCTGCTCATTGTGGCAGAATTAAACACCTCTGCAGACAATGTCATTGTCACAGATAAGTTTGATAAAACCACTTCTGTACTCCCCTCCCCCCACCCAATATTTATATACCTCCAACATTCCTGCAGTATGGAAAACCTCAGAGACTTGGAGACGGGGATATGACCCGGGTTCTATTAACCACTTGTTTTTCTGATGAACACGGAATATATCGGATGAGCACAGCACAATTTCCTTCCATCCTAGAATCCCTCTTTCAGAGCAGCCCTCTGAGACATGCGCTTCCTAAGCCCTCATTAAGCCCATCTGTGAATTGAGCTAAGCCCGCCTTGAACTTGTTCACCATTTCAGCTTGCATAAGCTCTCGGGGAAGGAATCCCATGTGCAGACTGCCTGCTCTACAAACTACTCGCTTTGATTTATTCTAAACACAACCTCCTCCAAACTTCGAGGGGGCACCTGTTTTACTAGGAGGTCTCACTGGGTTCTCTCTTTTTCCTTCTGAAGATTATTCAGAGATTAAAAAGTGGCTGTTATAATTTTTATGTTGATTAGCTTTATCTTGGGCCTAATAGAAACAAGAACATTCCCTGATACTGGCTGGAAAAGAGGGTGAAACAAGCCCTGTGCTGGATAAAACGGTCCGCTGGTTTTGCTTATTGCTTCTGCAGCCGCCTCCGAGGCCCAGGCTGTGCATGCGGAGGCGGCTGCGGCAGCGAAGGGAGAATTTCCACTTGGGAGGAAGCTCTGGGTAAAAATGAATGCTGCTTATTCAAATTCCCCTCTGGTCTCATGCCTTGCAAAGAGAAAGAAACGCGCTTATTAGCCACCTGAAGCTAGAATTCCAAGGCTTTCTCCTCTACCGAACTCCAAGCTAAATGCTTTTTGATGGTTCTTATCCTCATCTTGCCAAGGATGTTGCATCCTTCAATAGAGAAGATTTTTTTTTTTTAAACCAAGTAAAACAACTTATTCCATGCAATGGTTAAAATCCCAGAAAGCCACCCTAGCGTGTGGGGCTTATTCAAGGTGGCCATACAGGAGTTTTCCCTTCCATGTTTCTAGAACTTTCATCCTGCTGTACAATTCCCCCAGGTTCTCACCGACGTCCGGGCCGCGGCTCTCTTACCTCGGGCTCCCCGCAGTCGCACTCCTCTCCTTCTTCCACGTATCCATTCCCACACTTCTGGCCCCCGAAGGACTGCTTGACTTCCGGCAGGTTGAAGAGGCACATGCCCATCCCTTTCTCCAGGCTGGTCTCCAAGTCCTTCCTGCTGCAGCTGCTGAACACCATGGGAAACGGGTACCTGAGAGAGGAGAGCCCGAAACAGTGAGCCGTCAGGGTGCAGAGCGGCCTTTCCTGCCCCTGTTGTGTCCACTGGCTGCATCTGCCCAGGTGCCCCCCGTTAGTCCCAGCGAACGAGGGCTCAGTGTGAAACAACGCACAGCCAGCTACAGCCCAACATGCACTCCTGTACGCCGCCTATGCCCCTGATGAAGAAGTGCTTTTTCAAAAAAGAAATGATCGTTTGATGGTTTCCAAATCAGCAAGTTTAGACAGCCTCACTGTAGACACTACGCATAGTTCTGGGTGATGTGGTGCAACAGATGTGAATTCTCAGGATCTGTAGCTTGTAATGTGAACACACACCATTGTCCTTTCTGGAAGGACAAAGAAGAAAAAAGCACAAATGACTGTGCTTATAAGCTCCATGGTTCCAGGGACACAAGCTTTCACCATAGGTCAGGGCCGGCAGATTTCGGCAGTCGGGTCTGTGAAGGTTAAATCACTGCCTTCCCCCAGCACAGCTGTGAGAGAGTGGAGGTGGTCCGGAAATGCAGGTCCTGCTCTTGCCTCTAAATCCCAGGGCTATCTGGGGGTGTGGCAGAGGCAGCCAACTTCCCAGCAAAGTCACACTCCCCTTCCATGGTCTAGAGGGGCAGCCTGGCCCCTGCACACCCAGTGAGCCGCATGACTAAATCTTGACAATGGAACACGAGCAAAAGTAATGTAGGTTGCATCTTGTTGATGGTATTTAAGAGAGTACTCCTTCTTCATGTCCTTTCTTTCTCCTTCTGCTAGCTGAGATCAGCGGATTCCACGGTTTTAGGAGACGGAGGAGCCAGACGTGGCATCTGGTCCTGAGTTACTCTCAGCAGGGAAACCACCCGCAGCCTAGAGCGCCAGAGTGTCACAAGGAAGGAAAACACGCTTCTAAAATGGTAAGCCTCTGAGACTTTGGGGTTTGTTTCCTACAGCAGCTAGTGTTACCCAACACATAACAGCGGGTCTCACTCTTTTTTTTTACAAATCATTTTTCCATGTCTTGAGGCAGCAAGGATTATCAACTGAGAAGGTTTTATCACTTAGTGAGGAAGCAGGGCTCGCTGCCCAGCAAGCCCAAGCGCCCTCTACCCATGGAGATGCCTATTGGATGACGTTATAACTCGATCTCAATCACCTGTCCAAACCAACACAAGCTGCTACGCTTCCCTAAAGATGGCAGACGAGCCACCATGCAACGACCGAGTCTGGCACTGCCAGCACTGCCACTGCTCCAGGCCAGCCACCCAGGAGAGGGCAGGGAGGGAAGACCCTGGGCAAGGTCGGTGCATCGTCCTGTTTCCTAGGTGTCCACTCTGCCTTTGAACTTTTGATGATGTCAGAATCACGCTTATTTGGGTGGTATATTCACAACTCCCTCATTTATTTATTTATTCACTTGAGAAACAGTTTGAGTGGCTACTCTACTCAAAGCTAAAGAGGATCCCAAGATATTATATTTCAAAGATGGCCTGTGCCCAGCCCGATGCCCACTCCCCTCCTTGGCCCTTGTCAAGCTCCTTCCTTATTGGGCAAGCCCACCCTGCTGCCCCACGGCCCCGCCAGCCACCCTCCGAGGCCCTGATGAGACTTCTCTCCTCCAGCAACTGCAAACCCTCAGATGTGCTATTCTTTACGCCACAGAAATGGAGTCTACCGAGTAAAATTCCAGTCCAAGGCTTTATCCTAAGTTATTGTTTCTTTGCCATATTGTCACATTCTGGCCACAAAAGTATAAATTCCCAAGAGTAGTAATTGAGTAAAAAAAATATATATGTATTTTTGTGTAACTATTGAGTATCTGGCTTTAAGCTAGGCAACATGGTGGTGCTTTTGCATAGTAATAGTTTGTCTTTTTAAATTTAAATTTCAAAACAATCTGGTGAGACAGGTATTATTACCCCGCTTACAAATGAGGTGAAGGGACTCATCTGAGAGTTCGGTTAGGGAGAGGCAGAAAACAGCTGTGACTAAATCTCTTGATTCCAAGTTCAGTCACTAAAGAACCGTTTTCTTTATCACGGACGCCAGTTCAGCACGGGATTACCCGCAGTGCACCGCCGCAGCACGGAAGGTGGTCGACACACACTTGCCGTCCTCATTTAAGTACAGGGGACAAATCATTCCACGGTCCAACATACCCCCAGACCAGTGGTGCTCGAAGTGTGGGCCAGTGGAAATGCGCATTCTCAGGCCCCACCCAGACCCACTGAGTCAGAAGAACTCAGGGCAGGGGCCCAGCAACTGGTGCTTTAACAAGCTGTCCCAGCACTTTGCTTAATCACGTAAAATGTACACAACATAAAACTCAACCCTTCAGGCCATTCACAACTTTGTGTCACTGTCACCACCATCTAATTCGGAATGTTTTCTTTACCCTCAAACAAACCCCAAACGCATAAAATAGTCCCCCTCATTTTCCCTTCTCTCCAGCCCCTGCCAAGCACTGATCTGCTTTCTGTCTCTATGGATTTCCCTGTCCTGTTCATTGCGTGTAGGCAGAATCACGTGACACGTGGCCTTTGCATCTGCCTCCTTTCACTTAGCCACGTAGTCCCACTCACGCTTCATCCACACTGTACCATGTAGCGGTACTGTGGTCCTTTCCATGGCTGAATGATGTTCCCTTGCAAGCAACACTGTACCACGATCTGTTTGTCCCTCCTCCCTTGATGGTCGTGGTGATTCTGTTTGCCCGTTAACATCTGGGAACAACTCACCTAGATTTAAAATTCAAATGTTGTTGTAACAATAACACAGACACAAATCCACGCCTGTTTCTGTCGTAACAATGAGAAGCGCAATCTAGACTCATCAAGGCCACCTTTCATGCACTTTCCTTGGAAACGGTTCTGTTCTACACCGCGGTTTTATTTTCTAAGAAAAGCCCAACGCACAGCATTGACTGCACAGCCTGATTTCAGTCCTGTGCTAAAAATCCCATGAGTATCTGTCTCATAAAGCCAAATTCAAATCAGGAATGAACTTTCAAATACCTAAGTGTTCCAGCAAACGGACAAATCCTCATACTGCATGCTAATTACGGTGCAGGGAAGGGCCTGGTTGTGAGCGGAGTGATGTGTCCCTTCCACCGGCTTCAAAATCCAGGGCATGGCAATTCTGCCTGCCCCTTGCCCGTATTTTTTCTTTCTTATTTAATAGCTTTATTCCCTGGAGCATCCCTGAAGAGAACATTGAGTCAGGCCATGTAGTCGCTCATGACATCAAAGATGTCATACGGCCCATGGTCTGCAGTTAAAAAGACAAGCCTCAGCTTCTTCCACAGCTTTTGGCAAGTCCATCTCAACATACTTTTTAATACCTCTAATAAATTATCCCAAATATGCCAGCGCAGCCGCTAATTGAACTGACATACAGCAACGAGAGACTAGGGCAAGGCAATAAAACTGGGGAATTATCCAGAAGAGAGGCACTTTAGTAGGATACTTTCCCTTGGCACAAGCAAGTGTTAAAACAATCACACCTAGAGCCCAGCAAAGAGTGCTGCTTTCAGCTCAGGGGCAGAGGATTCATCGCAGATGCCCCGGCAGGGTGGCCACGGCCCCTGCTTGGATGTGACCTCTTTTGTTAGACACGTTTGCCTTTTTCTCTAATATTTAATTACCAGGGACACTCAGGGCAAGTTTCCCTTGCCCGGTGCAAGGTTAGAAATAAAAAGAGGATGAAATAGACAGCTGGTGATTTTGGGGGAAAAAACACCACTTTTAAAAAGAGGAATGCCACTTACAGCTTCCCACCGTCAATGCAGTCACGGCTTCGTATTTGAGCCGTCATAAAGCTGCCAAGTAAAACATTATTAGGGGTTCCTTTTACTTTGACAAATCTACAGTCAGATTCTTTTCCTGTGGGAGCCCATTGTGTGTCTCACCATTATGTTCTTGGGGTGAACCACACTAGATCAATTCATCAACCCTGACAGCAGAAGTCGTGTTATCTGCCTCGCAGGAGCTCTCAGGGAGTCGTTTGGAGACAACTGCTCTTCTTTTTGGAAATTAGGCATCCAAGGAAAGTGGCTGTAGCCAGGCTGGGTTCAGAGGGGCTGCAGGTCACCGTCCCTGCTGTTTCCTGTGACTGCTGCCTCATTAATAACCGTGTGCTGAGTCTAGGTTCCCCAGCTCTGAGCTCCGGGGCTGACATCCGTCTGGGCGCTGACCACGGGGAAGGAATGGAGGTGACCGATGAAGAAGATGGAACAGCCCGGGCAGCTGCTGAGAAGAGCTCGGAGCCGCTGCAACCGTGTGACAGGAAAAGCCAGCGTTGCAGGAAACCAGGGACGGGAAGCCATCCAGATTTCTCTGTTTAAATCGATAGGAATAAAAAAAGAAAACCTCACGTCGTCCACAGCTGATAAATGATTAGATGGTAAAGGGCTAACTGGTTTTGGAAAACATGTTGCTGACGTTCGGCTCCCACTGGTTTCTTTCTGCAGACTGAAATGGAGTTTTATTTTTCCCTGACAGCAGAAGCCACAGATTCAATAGGCCAGGGAGGGGCTTCTCCACCTGGGCGCGTGGCGCGGTGGAGACGTGAACTGGGAGGCCCGCGTCTGAACACCCCGCGTCTCGGCACTTTGTTAAGCCTCGGTTTGCACACCTGTAAAATGGAGATGACCGCAACTCCCTCACACGCTGAGCAGGAGGATAGATGAGCTTCAGACCAAAGTGTGAGAGTCTTTGGTTAACATTCAAGCACGTGAGAGGCCAGCTGCCAGTGCTGACATGAAAAAGATGTTTCGTGTTCTCATTTCGAGTTGCCACTTTGGCTGTTTGGAACTGCTGTTCCCCGGTGTCTAGCACATTTTAGTGCTTAGAAACATTTTTGATACGGTGTAGGATTTCTTATAACTGTAGCCAAAAATGTAGCCATCTTTAAACTGTAAAACCACAAGTAGGAGTTAACTTGCGAGCAGAATGACTCAGGATGGGACGGAAGGATTAAGCGGTTCAACGTCGTCCCTTAGGGTGACGCACACCTGGTGTCAAAGCCGCGAAAGGCCCTGCTCCATTCTGGAGGGGCCAGGTGTTCTCTAGCTCAGCGAGAACACGGGCTCAGGAGCATAAACGATCAACCAACCCACCAGCCAACCCATGTACGCGCTGTTTCGATGCATGTTACCTGCGCTTGTTTTCAGTTCCCCGGAAGCCTTTTCCAGATGTTTTCCCCAGCGCTCCCGTCACAGGAGCACACTCCACAAATTCTTCCGTCCTTTTCCTCCGCGGCCAAGGCCACGCACCAGGCTCAGAGTGGGGTGTGGCCACCAATCCTGGGCCCCATTCTCCGGCAAAGACGATCTAATGACTCTTATTTTTTATCGTTCATTCCACAGCTAACGCGATGAGGTTTTTCAACAAACAACTCAGTAATTCACAGCTTTGAGCCGGGTCTACTCATTCCTAGTCCTCTGAGGAGCATGAGCCCAACATTCATCCCAGCTTCTCTCCCCAGGTGAGATGAGGGCGAGGTCCTCGTACAGGAAGAGGAGGAAAGGGATCCCGGGGGGGCGACTTTGCTCAGACAAGTTTCAAATAAAAAATTCTAGGGCCACCTTCAGAAAAATCTTTAGATGTTTCCACGGTTATGCCCAGTAATAAAGATTTTCAATCACTACACACAGAATTTAGATGCAACCAAGTACAACAGAGTATCTGCTGGGCCGAAGTGGTGGCATTCGCATCTTCAGTGGCAGAGGAGCTGCCATGCACCGCGAGGAGGGTCTCCCATTCGGGGGCTTTTCATGCCATTCTGCCTCACGGGGAAGGGACAACGACCACACATGCTAGCAGCAGTTACCAAGCCTTTAGGGAACCCCTGTGTGGACCAGGGCCTTGGTGGGCATTCTCTCTAACACTCCTGTGAGTCTAGTCATATCGTTCCTATTCAGAGAGGAGGATGCTGAGGCTCGGAGAGGTTAAGTACCTCGCCAGGATCACACAGTCCCAGAGTTGGGACCAAAAGCTCTGAGGCATGACTTGTGTTCCTCCCACTCAACTGCATGGCTTTAGGGGCCCCAAGGCCAGGGCCTCCGGGCAGCCTCAGGCATGACCTGGGACCAATGCCATCAGTGGAGAGAGGTGGCTGTCCAGGTGCCTCAGGGGCCCCTGGAGCCAGACGTCAATCACAGCCATCAGCAGGACCTGCACCGAATTCCAGCCGCCCCTGGAAGCACTTCCCTGAAGGTCTTTGCTATAATGGAAAACAAAGGCCAGGTATGGGGATTTACCCAGCACACCTGAGTTCTCATGAAGCATGGGCCAGGCTACACACATCTGAGGAAGTCTGTGAGCCCGTTCAGGCCCCAGCGTGCCGTGGGCAGGGGAAACAGTCGCCCAGCTGAGAGGCCTGTGTGACTCCTCACGGCCTGAAGGGAGAGGGGTGTGGACCCGGGTCCACAGGCTCTGCCCAGCCCTGGGCGCCCAGGGGCACGACACTGAGAACAGCGGCTCAAACGATAGACAGGCACCCAGGTAGGACTGAGTGGGACAACTCATCCTCCAAGTGACAGCATTATAACTGGACAATGACCCAGCGGGCCTACCAGAGGGATCACAGAAGGCTAAGGAAACCACCAGGCTGGAGAGATTGATGGAACACGTCCTTAGCAGGACAGTTCAATTGTTAATAGCAAACACCTGGACAGAGCCATCCGTAGCACATTATAATTCATGGCCTTAACATGGAAACTTTGACTTCTGCTCCTCCCAGGAAACCAGTTAAAGTGCAAATATAATTTCCCAGGGTTTTTAATAAAGATACCGACTGAGTTCTGGTTAGTTGAGATGTGCACACAAGACCCCTGGATGTTACCAGAAAGTGGACTTTTCACTTCTGTGCTGATGGCTGTTTCCTCTTAAAGCAAGTTCTGAAAGGCCAAGAGCTCACGGGCAAGGGACACAGTGCCCACATGAAAGGGACCTCAGTCTGTCAGAAGCGGTGTGTTAGATGAACTTCTCAGCTTCTTTGCAAGGAAAGACCTCTGGCTCTGTGTGGGGCTTGTCAGGGCTGGGCTCTCGCAGACACGGACAGATCCAGTGGTTAATCAGCAACATTCCACACGTCTGAGATAACGCCACCCTTTCCTCCTGCCCCAGCAGATAGACGGACACTCAGATCCTGCTGCCGGCTGTTTCTGCAGACTCAGCAAGTCTGCAACAGGGCAGATGCTTCTAATCAAATGATAGGAACCTGCAAGCCACGCCACCAGGGCTGAAGTCTGCACATGCCCTGTCCTTGCCCCACTGAGCAGCTGACACCAGGGCTTTCACCAGGGCTACATGGAACTCCAGAGTGAGAAAAGCTGTCTCTCTCTCACCCCCAACTCTCAGGAATGGAAGGCTCACAGGCACCAGTGAAAGGCAAAGGACTGGGCCAGGGGCATCTGGCCCTGACCACTGTGGGGACTCTGGCCTCCTTGGACCTCAACTTTCTCACCTGTAAAATGGAGGTGCTTGTATCTGCTTTTTTCTTAGGACTGTGACAGGTAAATGAGAAAAGAGATGCCGAAGTGCTTTGTGAACTGGATAGGGGCCTCCCGGGGCCTGTGGGCTCTTACTCTCGCACCTACTTTTAGATTTAACATTTCTGATCGCCCTCCTTCCATGCTAGCTAAATTAAGCAAAGACTTCTGGGAGAAGCCCCGGCTGGAAGGAGTCTACTTTTTTAAAGCAAATTGTTCCCATTACCCCGATCTCTGTAGAGTATGCACAGAAAAGCAACGGACCCTGCCTCCTGTTTATCTGAGTTTTCTCAGCTCTTATTTTGGTTTTTATTTCTTTCTATTGATTGTATTGTTTTCTCTTTTTGCAATCTATTGTAAATCCACTATAGAATGATATGGAATATACAAAAAATGAAAATGACAATACTGCAAATGCTAGATTATAAAAGACAATGGCCTCAATCTTCTCCTCAGAGGTTCGGCCATTACTCAAAATGTGGAAACCTCACTCTGCACTCATCTGATTGTGCTGTAATCGCCATCCATCCCTCCATCTACCCACCCACCCATGTCCACCCACCCATCACCTATTCATCCCCTGACCCATCTATTGTCTATTATCCAACTACCCACCCAGCCACCCGCTATGCATCCTTTTAGTCAAGAAGTATTTATTAAGCTCTACCATGTGCCAGGCACTGTCCTAGGTGCTGGGGATCCAACAATGAACAAAACAAAAATTCCTGACCTTGGGGAGCTTAAAGTGAGTCCTGCTGGAAATTGTCAGTTGCAGAGAAGCCCAGAAATTGCCCCCGCCCTCACAGGCAGCCTCTTTGCCTGGGAGAGGAGGAAGCCACGGGGGTATGTGTGTGTGGGGGAGGGTGGTGGGAGGGTTGGCAGGATTTCAGCTGTAATGTTTTCACACATGTTCTACCACAAATAAAATGCTGGGTTAATGAGCCAATGACAGGAAATAATTCTCTGCTGTTGGAACATAAATTGAAGGAGGTTTGCAGAACTAAACGGCTTAAAAATGGGGCTGCCTTTTGCCTCCTTGAAGTTGCCCTGGGACGCTGCTCCGTACCGAGAAGGCTTTAGTCCTCCCACGGAGCACAAATGTGGCTGTGGCCACTTGCACGTGGCAAGCACAAGGGAAGTGACTTGGCTTTACTACCTGGGGCTTCTGCTTGGGTCATTTGGAAAAATTCAGGCAGCTTGTTCAATGTTCTGAGCTGAAGTCCCCTTGTATTTAAAATGGGTACGATCATGCCCACTTCACTAAAATTCCACAATGGCTTGTGGACGACCGAGGGCTGACTGAGCTGCGTGACCTCCCCTCACTGTGGGCTTTTGTGATTAATTCACCCGCTTGCTTAGGACATGAGGGACGTGGTCCTCTAGGAGCAATGTCGAGCTGGCCTGTGCCCGTTTCTCCTGAACTGGACATTCACGGCGCAGTGGCCGTGCAGAACCGGCCTCTGTAGCTTGACCTCTGTTTTGTGTCCAGCTTGAGAGACGAGGACAAGTCTGCCAAGCCCTTGGGCAGTGGCTTTTTAGTATTCTAACTCTGCAGTCATTTCAACCAAATGCCTTTGCTTCCCAGTGAGCGACACACCTAACTACGTGGAGAGGAAACAAGAACAGGCTCCACACCGATGGGCGCTTTTGAACCTCTTGCAGGATTCCCTCTTGCCAGGTCATCCTCCCTTATAACGCCGGGCGCGGCTAAGGTACTCTGGCTGGACAGTTCAACTGACTGACTAGCAGAGTTTTCATTTTGCTAGCATGCAGCTGCTCCTTTGATTTTTCCCTCATGGGTAAAGATTGCCATCCTCCACACCCGACCCTCGCCAATGCTTTGAGGAAAGAAAGATTTTCTTAAATTTCTCATTGAGAAAAAAATACCATCCTCAAATGAAGAGCTGAGACGGGAAATACTGCTTCCAGTCCCGTCTTGGTAAAATACAAATGAATTTAATGCACTCGAGCAGCTCCCCAAAGTTCAAAGCGGGATGAACCCCACTGACGTGTGCTGTGTGCACCGATCTCCAACACAGCGAGTGCTAGAGTGTGGACTTCCCAGCTACACGGCACTTTTATCAACGCCTACCACATCCAAAGCTCTGGGGATTTTTCACTGAGAACTGCAGTTTGTTTATTCCCTTGAAACACGTTTTCAGACCCAGGACTCCTCAGAAAGAAAGACGGTTTCACCACAGCCTGGGCCTAGGATGTTCAGGGAGCTCAACCCGACCTTGGATTCTCCCGAGACCAGTTCCAGCCGGGCTCGACCCCAGGATGCCTTTTCCACCCACTGCCCCTTCCGACCTTCGCCCCCTGTGTGCAATGAATTATTGGCCTCTTTTTAAAAGATGTGAAATGGTATTGTGGCTACATTAAAAGATTTCCCATTTAGAGGCACCCAAAGAAAAACGTACAGATGAGATGCTGTGATACCCAGGATTGTGCCCACAGAGTAGATGAGGTGCCCTACGGCGAGACCTGTGGCACCCGAATCACCCCATCCCAAAACACCCCCATCCCAAAACACTCCCATCCCAAAGCACCCCATCCCAAAGCACCCCATCCCAAAACACCCCCATCCCAAATCACCCCCATCCCAAAGCACCCCATTCCAAAGCACCCCCATCCCAAAGCACCCCATTCCAAAACACCCCCATCCCAAAGCACCCCCATCCCAAAGCACCCCATCCCAAAACACTCCCATCTCAAAGCACCCCATCCCAAAGCACCCCCATCCCAAAGCACCCCAATCCAAAGCACCCCCCGCCCAAAGCACCCCAACCCAAACCCCCCCAACCCAAAAAACCCCCCGCGCAAAGCACCCCACCCCAAAACACCCCAAACCAAACCACCCCCAGCCCAAAACCCCCCCAACCACAGGCCCCCCCACCCAAAAACCCCCCACCCCCACCCCCCCCGACGCCAACACACCCCCCCGGAGCCGAC
>CAUYRT010057688.1:0-38600 GCA_963574885.1 Lepilemur ruficaudatus
CCTTGTAAAACCACAGATATCCAGCTGATGAGATTAGGAACAGGGCTGCACAAAGTAAAAGTCCTTTCGCAGTGTTTGAAGAAACCCACAGTGCAGTGGAGAGAGTGACTGTAATCCTAGGGGGAGTTTCTCAACTGTGACCCACGGTGCCAGATACAGTAGGTGACACTTGAGAAGCTGGGACCCTTTAGAAGTCCTGTGTGCCTGTGTGTGTGTGTGTGTGTGCATGCGAGCGCACGTGCGTGTGTGTATGGGTGTGTGTGTATGAGAGGGAGAGAGAGAGAGAGAGAGAGAGAAAGCACTCGTGAGCCAGCCATGTGGGCTCCAGCTGCTGGGGCCTGGGCTCTTCCCACATGGCCAGTGTACCATGCTGCCATCTAGTGTGGGCTCAGGAACTTCTTGGCATGCTTAAGAGATGCTGATGAACATAAAAAAATGAAGGCATGAGTTCCCCAAAGCTCCGAGGAAGAGGCCCCTCTAATCTTAAGCGGTGGAATCACCACGGCCCCCTTTCTCCTTCTGGTAACCTCACTTCTAGTTAAGCACATGCTTGCTTCTCTAAGTATCCTTCTTACCATTTATGAAAAAAATTGCTGAATTCTACATGAAGGTGTTACCTGTTGGTATTCATGCATTCTGTTTTTGTTCTTTTTGTTCTTTTTTTTCCTCCTTTTTTGTTTTTTTTCAAAAGCCTACAGCATCCAGTATTCCCAAGCAGTCTCCCATCCAGGAACTAACCAGGCCTGACCCTGCTTAGCTTCCAAGACCAGATGAGAGGCAATCTCATTTTGAAAAGTGAAAAACTAACATCAAAGGTGATAAAAGAGGAAAACTATTTGGTGGAAAACCAGGGGAAGAATATACAGATTATCACTCACCGTGCTCATCAACAGGGGAAAGGGTAAACCTTGAGAAGTTTGCTTTGCAAATGACACAAGGGGATTTTATCTTAAAGGCAGTGAAAAGCGGGTATCTCAGGATTGACATGGTACCATGAAGATGTGCCCCTGAATGTCTCTGTAGAACACGTGCCCAACAATAGAAACATATTCTTGATAAGGCATGTAATGGGTGGAATTATGCTAATCGAGGGAAACCTTACAGGGTGAATAATTTAGTAACCCTTTTCTGAGTATAAGAGCCTATTTTAAAGTTCTAAATGGCACCATAAATGTAGTCAGGCATATATTTCCATACTGATACTGGATAATAAACACAGTCGGAGTCGAAAGTACCTTGAGGGACGCCCTGCTGTGCTTATTATCCTGTGCTTCCCTACTAATCACTAGAGCCTAAACTTTAATACTCATGGCTTTGTTTACCTAACACTTTGTCAAGTCCAATACACTTTGGTTCTTTTACCTTTCCTGGAAAGGCAGCTACAAGCATGGAACTGTTGTCATTTTTCCCCTCAGCATGGACTTGAGATCATTTGTTGTAGTGTAAGTCCATATTTTTAAAAACTGAAGTGTTACTTTATTAGAATCACCCGGATGCTGAGGCTGAACTAAGTCTGAAGTTGCCATCCACGAACTTCATTAAAACACTAAAAATATTTATGTTTCTAGAAATCCTCTCATTGCCCCTTTGACTGACTCCATAAGGAGCAAATGTTACAGTTACAAGGCTTTGAAGGAATAAATTTATATTACCAAAACATCACCTTATGGTTTTATGCATTTGGATTTTGCTAAAGATTCATTTCCTCAAAAGCATCCAGTGATAAGAAAAGTCTACTCCTCCATCTCTATTCCTTTATATGATTTCTTTTTAAAGAGAAGCTGATAGATTCTATCTTAGCAGATCTCAGTCTGCAAATCTTTTTGGTGATCTCTCTCACTCTAACCATCTGAGGAGCTGGGAGCTGGGAGTTGGGAGATACAAGACTGCACAACTCTCTGTGAGCAGTGACCAAATGTTCAATCAGATGTGTAGGGAGTGAATGGACTAAATCCAAATCTTGACCTTCCTGTATGAGAAATAAAAGTTCGGTGAAACTCAAATGTGTGAATAGGGGAAAGGAAAAAAGGAAGGGATCAAGACCATAGGGCTGGGGACCATGTCCCTCCTGTACTCCAGTCTCGGTGCTTTTATTATTTCCTAAATGTCAGATATGTGCACTGATCATGGCATTTAAATGGGTTATGGATCCCTAAGCCCACACACAGGATGTCTTTGATGCTTCACATGGAGAAGGATCTTTTTTTCCTGTAGCATTGCAGGAGCTCTCTGCAGAGCAGGTTTCAGGTGGTACACTCTGTTAGATAAATGGGGACAAAGGTAAGAAAAATCTCTGAGACTATGTGAGCCCAGGGAATGAAGGAGATTGAGTAGTTGGTGAAGTACACAGACTCTGGAGCTAGACATCTGGATTGGAACTCCAGCTTTATCCTTTCCTAGTTGTGTGACCTTTTGTAAGTTGTTAACCATGCTGGGCCTCCATTTTCTCATCTTTAAATGAGTAGATGCTGTTATCACAGTGTTAATAATCACTACTACTATTATAATGATCATAACACCTCCTCATGGGATTGGTGTGACGAGTAAATGAATTAATAGGTGTAAAGTATATAGAATAATGCCTAGCACATAGTAATTGGTTAAGACATGTTATCAATTATTATGCCATTGTTAAAATTATTGGAAAATTGGATCTGGGTACTCTTTGTGTAAAAAGCAAAGAAGACAATGAGGTCAGTTTTTGAACATATTGATATTCAGTGGTTAGTAGATCACCTGAGTTATATATCAACCAGATTTACTTTGGACTCAGGAGAAGATACAAAAGCCTGGGACTGGGTACATAATCTGTGGGACCCAATGCAAAATAAAAATGTGAGCACCTTCAAAAATTATTAAAAATTTCAAGATGGCGGCCGACAGCAGAACCTTAAACCAAGCATGGGGCTCTTCTGAGCATATGGCCTTGTGTGATCACACAGGCTGCACACCCATGAGGCTGCCCCTGCAAAAGCCACGTGACACATGGCCTCTGGACCCACACAGCTTACCCTCTAACCCTTAACTTCTATGTAGTCTTTTCTTTTTCACTTGATTCGTACTGTTTTTCCTTTCACAGCAGTGTTGTTGGTGTTTGAATTCATGGTTCAAAACACATGCTTCCTAGAAGTCATTTAAGAATATTCAAACCCTGTCTGTATTTGCCCACATTTCCTGTGCTCTTAAATTTATTGCAATCTGGCTCTCACCCTTCCAGCCTCCCAAATCCTCACACTGCTCCACCACTACTATCACCTGCTCTGAACTTTTTGGGTGGATACCAATGGCTTCTTAATTGTCTCTTTACAGTACCTGTGCCATCTAAACTATATGTGTCATTTACGGTGTGACAATGGTGACATTATCCTCAAACTCTCCTCTCCAATCTCAGTAGATGCCACTTCAAAGTTCCCTGGGTCTCTCTTCTCTTTTTCTGCTTTTTCTTTTCGTTTCCTATACAGCTTTTGCCTGTTCCTCAACATTTCAGAACCCTCATGGATTTACTTGTGATTTTTGGTCATTTTTTTCTCATTCTTTATCTGCACACATGCTCCTTGAGGATCCCATTCACTTTGGTGCCTTCAACCACCACCAAACAGTGTCAACTCTCAAATGAATATATTCACTCTCCTCTCTGCTGTTTATAGACCTACATTTCCAATTCACTCTAGATGGCTCTGATTGGACATTCCTAAGTGACTACGCATTCAAAACATTTCAAACCAACTCATGTTTTGCTCATTTCTCTTTCTTCCGTGTCCACTTTGATTACAGGATGGTTTAGTAACTCTGAATAAAAACTATGGTCATTGTCAAGTTCACTCTCTGCCTCACCACCCAGCACGCAATGCTTCCACAACTTTAGTTGCTATTATTATCTAAATAGCTCTTGAATCTTTTCTCTCTTTCTACTTTCGTTACTAGTTTGGTGCCCATCACCACACTAGCCTATCAGTCTGCATCTGTCCTAGTCTGTCTTCTCATTGAACTCAGCTTTTCTACCTTCTGGTTGTATTCCAAGCTAGTCCTAAAAATGTTTTCTAAAATGTCAATTTGTTCAAGGTATAGTCCTACTCAAGGATCTCTATTATCTGATGGACAAAGTTAAAACTTCTTTGGGAAAGCACAAAGATGTTTATTTTTTGGATTGATCCCATTTATCTGAGGTTGGTCTTAGCTTTAAGTCTTCCTAATCACATACCTTAGCTCAAACAACCTGTTGACCTTTCCTTGATTGTGTTGTCATCTCTTGGGTCTCCATGCCCTTGCATATGCTGTTCCTTATGTCCAGGAATGCTTTTCCCTGCATTTTCTAATTGTCTTTCAAGATGCAGCTTATCTGAGACACCTTTCAGGGAATCTTTTCTACTCTCTGTGCCCCCTTAGCACTTTGCACGCAGTTCATTAATGATAGTTATTTGCCTTCTCTATATTTAGTTGTGAACTCTTGGAAGCCAACATTATGCTATATTCTTCTTCATATCCTCAGCACCTAGCACAGTCCCTTGTTCAGAGTAGAAACTGAAATAATGCTGTATGAATGATCATTCTATGCATAAAGTCAAGGGTTTGCTAGCACCTTTGACTCATAAACATTGAAAAGATTTATTCTGTGAAGTTATAAGTTATAGAACTTGGACCAAGGTGAAAGAAAAACCTAACAACTTTATAATAAACAAACTTCCCTGAGCTGTCTCTGGAAACTCAAACAGATGTTAGTTACTCCCCATAGAGGAGCAATCTACACTGAAATTAAACATTTTCTTAAATTTCTTACAACCCAAATTTGTATAGTCAGTCCCTTGTTGGATAAGATACAGCAAAAATATCTCACAAATAATAGAGACTGTGATGTTACTACAGCATTAGCAGCCCTATTCTTTGGTCAGCTGTCTCCAGTTCCAAAGCTAATTTTACAATGACAATATTCAACAATGTTGGAGAAAAAGCAAGTTGCTTCTTATACTGTAGTCCCCCGTTAGTCATGGTTTCACTTTCCACAGTTTTTGTTACCTGCAGTCAACTACAATCTGAAAATATTAAATAGAAAATTACAGAAATAAATAATTCATAAGTTTTAAACTGTTCATGATGAAATCTCATGCCATCTTGCTCCATCCTGCCTGGAATATGAATCATCCCTTTGTCCTGCATATTCATGCTATTTGCTACCCACCAGATAGTCACTTAGTAGCCATCTCAGTTATCAGATTGAAAAAACATAGTATACATAAGATTTAGTACTATCTATGGTTTCAGGCATTTATTAGGGAGTCTTGAAACACATCCCCTGCAGATAAGGGGGTACTTGTATACACAATCTTTGGCATCAAGACAGTTAGACTAAGCTAACAGCAAGGATGAGCAATGCAATGGCGTATTACTTTTCCAACTACATTTGTATTCCCTTGCAATGTTTTAAGTAAATTTTGGTTGGTTTCTTTTATCAAATTTAAAGCTGCTATGAGTCACACTTTATTACCAAATGACATCTGATAATGGAGGTTACCAAATTTCCTCATAAAGACCACAGATCAGCTCCCAACTCAAGTTTCCTCATTTGTCAACTGAGAACAAGACTCTTTCATAGACCTGTGTATAATCATTATTCTGTAAAGTTCTGTAAAAGAAGCATACCAAATTTTTAAGGCAACACATTCAAACATGTGTTAAGACTGTTTGCTTAGAACTGGAAATGCTTTTGGATAGGACAAGTATGGGGGTAAGTAAGAGAGGGTAAGTAAGAGAATTCATGGGGAATTGTTCACAACAGAAAGCAAATGTAATTTACATAGCATTGTAAACACTGGTGGCTCTAGGCTGTTCTGTATATATAATGTAACAAACAAAGGACCTAGTCTCTGACCCTGAACAATTTTCAATCTATCATCACAAATGCCCTAAGATGTCAGAACAATGCAGCACAGATTAAGGGTGTATTAACTACCAGTCATTGTCATTGAAATCTTTCATTCAGGGCCAACTTTCCAATAGGGTTTAAAGGTTTTAAAAGGAGGAATGTTGGCTGATATTAAATTGGCACATGGGAGTAGGTTGAAAAAAGAATTCTATGAACAAATAAAGTAAGACTCTAGAGTGAACAGGAGGACAAGGAGAACTCGGGAAAAAAATGCTAGAAAGAACTGGGGCATTGGTGAGGTCAAAGATTTTGGTTAGACGAGAAGCCAAAAATCCAAGAAAAAATAAGAGAAGCCAGCATATATATTGCAATGGAAAGATAGTGAACATAGATTTAAAAGTGTAGAACAGGGCCAGCCAACTTTTTCTGCAAAGAACCAGATGGTAAATATTTTTGGCTTTGCGGGCCATACAGTCTCTGTCGCAACCACTCAACTCTGCTGTTGTGGTGGGAATGCAGCCATAGACAATCCATAAAGAATGAGCATGGCTGTGTTCCAATAAAACTTTATTGAGTAAAAGAGGAAGTAGACTGGTTTGGCCAATGGGCCAAGGTGTAGGAGAATAGGGAGGAAACAATCAAGCCAAATTCATTCACTGTTGCTTTGGCATCATTGGTCATGGCATCATTGGTGAGGGCATGTTTGATTCTGTGTTTTTGACTACCACAGAAATTAATTTGAACAAAATGGGGAATGACTTCCTAAACATGATAGTAATAGGAATCTAGTGGTATGTAGTTAACACAAAAAATTTATTTTAACCCTAGAATTGTCACTATAAAAACTGTAGGTATCTTTATATTTGATAGCTGGCGGGTCAGGGGGTCTGGCATAATCATGGAAGTTATGTATAATTAGGGGCAGAGTAGTCCTAGAACTCAGGTCAATAGATTCCTAAATTGAAGCTCTTTTGCCCTATTCGATGCTACTTTATTTCTATTACACTTTTCAAAGCCGAGAAAGTAGTTTTAAATAAGTACAGATGCATTAATGATCCCCTAAGATCTGGGACACAATCTCCATTCTTTCTGTATTATGGATTCAGTCTTGCTTAAGGCCAGGGACGTTGATCAAGCAATCTCCCCTTCCAGTCAAATATTATACTATCTTTGTGAAAAGTGTATTGCACCCCAGCCCAGGAGTTTTCCACTTGTGAAGATAGACGTGCACCAATTCACCCACCATCCCTCACTCCCTCATCATCAGTGACTACATTTACAAGGTGACTGGTCAGGCTGGGGATGCAGAACATCACAGTGAAAGCCAACCCTCCTGGGTGGCTTCAACCTCTTTATCATTAACTGTGCTTATTAGCCACAAACATAAAAAGATAGAACATGTGTATTTTTAAGATGAAAATCATTCTGTTCACAAGTGGCCAACACTGCAGGGATTGCTTTCACTAGATATCATTTTGACAAACCCTAATGCTGCTGGTTTAGCTGATGAAATTTAAAGCATTTGAGTCAAATAAATTGGATTACCACCCTTGGATTAAGATAAATCATTTCCCAAATTTTTGGTCTGTTTGCCTTGGCTGGGCTTGAATCCTGCAAACTCTGCTTTTGATAGCCATACTAACACGGCAAGCAGTGAGCTAGGAGGAGATGTGAGAAAGATTGAAATAGAAAATACATAGTCAACAAATGACTCTTCAGATTTGTTTTTCTCCTAGATGCTTTAGAACTTGGAATCCTTGTGTAATTGCATTCATTACCCTTGACCCAGGAACTCCATCCCAGAGAAAATAGAATTGGAGATTAACGATGGATTTGTGAGGAAGGGAAGATATTACCAGTAATTCCTCTGTCCTTCAAAAATTAAGTAAGGTTTTCCATGAAAAGGATCATAAGATACACATGCTTCTATCTTGGCCAAGCCTTGGTGTGCTCTCCATTCAGTGTCCCTGTTTAGGGGAGAAACTCCAGCCTGGCACTGCAGAGGCAATTGAAGACTACTCAAGATCTGAATTTGGGGCCTCTGTGACTTACTTTTAGAATCTGTGGTGTTGCAGGGCACTCAAGTGTATGCAAATTAGCCAGCAAATATAGCCTGCAGTTTTCACCATTGAAATCATACTTTTATGCATGTTTCCTGGTAGTTAAGAGAATGATACCAATGGTTTTGTTAGGGGGTGTCCTAAAACTGTACAATAGGCAAATCATCTACTTTTTCTTTATCGGTGCTTCTCCTCTTGTGGGTATCTCTTACCATCTCCCATCCTCTTACACATCTCCCAAGAGACCTGCAACCTACTCCAACCATTGCTGGGGCAATGCCTTATGGATGACCCTTTCTCTCTTTCTGTCTCTCTCTTTTTTCCTATGCCCAATTTTCTCCATTGCCCACAATTCATTCACATTAAGTAATTAATGACTGAAAACTGTTTAATCCCTCCTGAGGGTAGTTGCACTTACAAAACTCTTTTTCTGTAAAGGAATAAACATCTGTTCATACATTTTGGCACTGACTTATAAAAGAAATAATTTGGGGTGTGGAGGAAATTTCCATTATCCCTCTAATCAGGTCACTTTAATACTCTCTACTCAGTATTTAATTGCCTCATGGAACATACAGCCAATCCCAAGGTTGCTGAGGTCAGTAAACCATTTGGAGAGCATGTTGCCATATTGGCTTTTATGGGATTCTTGTTTAAATTGGGCAAAATAATATGTTTTTTAACTCTGGAAATATAGAGAAGCCTGTCCTTGGAAAGTTTTATGGGATTGGTTCCAAAAGATAATCAAAGCCAACAAGGTACTCTATGCTCTTATAGATAACAGCCCGAACTGGGGGCTTTCAACTTCCCACGTGGTTTAAACCAGAAAACATGGCACAGAATCATGTACAGTCAGGACAGGAGCTAGGATATTTTTTAGGAAGTAAGACTCTTGAGAATGTTTTTTATTTACAAAAAAAACCCCAAAAAACCCCAAATAAACAACTATAGGATAAAGAATTTAATAAGATGGAGTCTTTATTTAGAAACAACATGCCTTTCCTGTGAACACAGAGCTTACTTGGAAAGAAGCTAAGAATGGACCTGCACAATTATTTTCTGGCAAAGAACCAATCACATTTGGAGACCTCAGCAGCTGAACACAGAGTGACAGCTGAAAACTAAAACATGTTACAAAGATCAGAGACATTGCCGAATGCTCCATTTTGAAGTTTGATCCAAAAACCCAATTTATGTCATGTTGGTTTCATTGAAGAGAGGAGATTTATTGCAAAGGCTCTGTTAAGCTCTTACCCCCTCTCTAGTTCTTTCGGCCGTTCAGCCCTACAGGATTTCCAATATCCCTGGAAGGTATTTGCCCTTCAGAAAGCAGTCCAACAGTGCCTAGGAAAGCATTAGGTATTTCTTCAAGCCTGCTTCCTACCCCTAGAACTGTGGCTACGAGCAGGCAGTTCCCCCACATTCTAAGAAGAGGATATATGCTTGTCATTCTTGGGTTCTTTTGAAACACCTACAGCTTGTCCAACATGAAAGAGGACAGGGACAAGGTAGATAAAAATTATATTACTGTCTAAATTTTAGAAAGGCATTAAATACATGGAATAATAAAAGAGACAATAAAATAAGGGGAAGTTTGGGGTGAGAGTCCCAACCTCTGGAAGCTGACTGCTGGGGTCTGAGTAGGACATGTTGTGTGACAGGGGGCAATTGATATCTTGAAGCCTTTGTTCTTCATCTATTTAAGTATAGTAATCCCCACCTAATAGTGTTATGGTGAGGATTAAATAAGTTTAAAATATGAAAGCATTCAATACATATATGAGACGATAATATTAAATGGAAGCTGACATGGTTCAAAGTATGGAATAATAAGGTAGGCGATCAGAGGCGTTCAAAGAACATAGAACTGTGTGATGTGCTAAGGATGGATTAAGCCTAGGTATAGAATTTGCATCTTTTCCATAGCGTTGTCTGGAATGAATGTGTCAGTTTGCTGCCATCCCTAAGGAACTAATAGCTTTCTGTTCCCGTTTTGCATTCTAGGGTTAATTCTTTACATATGTATACTGTCAGAAACTTTTGAATCCACTAATGAATATTTTGGTGTAAATAGGCCTTCACCCTATTCTCCCATTCCCCACTTACTCACAGTTGGTGGTTTCATTCCCCATTGTGTGTGGACTGCTGGCCAACTTTCTGCTTCTGTGGCTGGCCTCCATCCCATCTAATTCAATCCAATTCTTCAAATCACATTTTAGGAAAACACTTTACTTTCAGGGGTTTTTATTAAATTCAGATGCATTGTGTTTTCTGGGTTTGCTGTTCTAATTCTAGGAATCAGTTTAAAAGATCAAACTAGTGTACCATGCCACATTCTCACATTTTCAAAATAGCCCAGAAAATTTAGTGGAAACCCCTAATTAACATGACTACACTACAGTTTACAGTCTTGAACAACCGAAACCTTTTTTTCTGTGTACTAACATTTCCTCTGCAATTTGGTGCCCGACAACTTGTAGCTTACTCTTCCTGGCATTTACATCCATTTCAAAGACAAGTGTGATGAATATTTCTTTCCTTTGCTATAACCCCACACCTGAGGAGCATAATTACTTTCTATCTCCTATAGAGGACACAAGATCCATTTCCCCTCAACAATCCCACTGGACAATATGAAGGCTCCATGCTAACTACTTGACCTCCTGAAGAATGATTTTATTGGATAATTTGGCTAATAAGAATCTGAAATGTTTCATTATCAATTGCTTCATTGTGGTTGATATGGACTAACCACCAATACTCTCATCATTTATCTTCCTGAATCTCTAATTTTCCCATATGTACAACTTACCTTTTCTGTTTTAATTTTCACTGGTTTTCCCAACCAGTGTCTATAAAGGATTGTCTAGTTATGAAGAAATCACTAACTCTTTCAGACTCCTGTCCCCTAGCTGAAATCTACATCCCTCCACTTCTCTGGCAAGTTTTAAAATTGTTATTTCTTTGTTTCAACAGATCTGTCCCCAGTCATAGGGAAAGGGCTGCTGAGATGCAGAAGGTATTTACTCCAAGTGAGATTCCCAGTTCAAAGATATTGTAATAAAACCAATTTGTGAATGAGCCATGGGCATATGCATAGCTTTTCACACACACATCTTTGTTAATATTAAGCAGTTATTTGCAAAATAAGCTGGTATGATTTCTTTATAAGATTGTTTTACAGGATTCTATCAGCTGTTGCAAGAAAAGAACTGAGCTACAAAAAGGATTTAAGTTGTATCTTATGACTCTTTGTTAGGGAGCATATTGAATTTGGTTAAAAATCAGTCAACTCCTTTAGAAATTACGTTGCAGAGAGAACAATGCAAAATGCCAGATGGTGGAGTTGAAACAGAGACCTCATTTGAGTCAATGAAAAGTCCACTCTGACTTAGTATTCTTGTCCCATTAAATGTTATTTACTTTTGTTTTTTTCTCCCACTTAACTGAATTTTGCTGTCTTATGAAACATAAAAATTCATAATGTACTTTAACCCTAATCTTATTTAAAAGGTTATTTTATAGAGATCTACTCTAGATTCTCACAGCCTCCGTAATAACAAAATGTTCTCGGTTGACTGATTTCCACGGTACCACTAGTCCTAGGATGTAATGAAGATATACAATGGTCACTTGTCATTTAAATTAATTTTACTTTTTATTTATATAATGTCCTGTAGAAGAAACTAATTATACCTTTAAAAGGTTCCTAGCTTGTGTCTCTTCCTTCCAAGACCATAGAGAAGCCCCAGTGATTGTGTTAAGCTAAATAATACTTCATTATTCTGCCATTATAGAAACGACAAGGCAGAGACGGTAACATATCAATTATCTGGCTTTCTCAGTAACTGAGCTATTCCTTATAAGTGGTTTTGTCAAGAAATAAAGAGTATCCTATTATGAGTTAAAATTATTAATATTAATCATTTGTCATAGAAATGGTCTAAAAAAAAAAATTCACTGTGTACTTCCAGACCAGCCTAGCAGGGGATAGCCACTTAAAAATCCCATTTTCAGGCTGACGAGAGAAAACCAGGTGGGTCACAAAAGGCGGTGCTCCAGGACTGGTCTTGGCCCCGGCGTGCACCACTCTCTTTCCATGTGCCCCCATTTGGGACATCCTCTTTCCCTGCAGCCTTTTGTATGTTTTTCCCCTGGAGAAACCCCTGGTGATCTCCCTGGATGCTTTGGGTCTCCAGGGTCTCCTGCCTCTGAACTAGAGCTTTCTTTGACTCATGACTTCTTCTCTTCCAGATTGGTGGTATTCATCACACTGAATTGGTATTTTCACATCTTGGTCTAAGGACCTTCTCTCATGAATTGTCCCCTGGGAATTCTGACTCTAGTGGCACACAGGTAAATCAATGTCATCCTGAAATATATACAAAGAACACACCCACACCCACACCCATGTATTGTTTTCCAGAAAATAAGAACTAGTGATGAAAACAATATAGCTGTCAGTATTATTAAATGAGCATACTCACCAGCAACATGCCTTTGCTGTGCTGGGACGCAGGGGTAACTACAGGTGTGTGGAGATGTGGTGGGCTGTTTATTTCTTCACTGAGCAGCCCCAGATTGCCGTAATAAGCTCTCCCTCATTTAGCCAATCAGCTGTTAACAACTGCCAGTGAAGTCCTATCTCCAGTGCTCAGTGTCCTTTTCTAAAATTTTATTTGTTAAAATAGCATGCATTAAATTGACTTTTTTGGTATGCAATTCTATACATTTTAATATGTATGTATAAATAGGTAACCACCACCATGATCAGGATATGAAACAGTTACAACACTGCAAAAAATTTCATTTGTGCCACCCCTTGAAGGTACACCCTCCCCTTCCACCTAAACCCTAGGCTCCCCAGATCTATTCTCTGTCACTTTAGTTTTGTCTTTTTGAGAATGTCATGTCAATGGGACCATACGGTATGTCACCTTGTGGGACTAACTCCTTTCGCTTAGCGTGGTGACTTTGAGAGCCATGCTAATCGTTGTGTATATCAAGAAGTCATTCCTATTTATCGCTGGATAGTATTCCACCACAGAAGTATACAGCAGTTTGTTTGTCCAGTCTTCCATTGAAGCACATCTGGGTTATTGCCAGGTTGAGGCGATTATGAATAGAGCTGCTGTAAACATTTGTGTGTAGGTTTTTACGTGAAGTGAGTTTGCACTTCTATAGAATTATACCCAGAAGTGGGACTGCTGAGTCATATGGTAAGTGTATGCACGTCTGAACTTCGTAAGGAACTGTTTGTTTGCCACAGTGGCCATCCCACTGCACATTTTCACCAGCAATGCATGAGGGGCCAAGTTGCTTCACATCCTCACCATCACTTAACGTTGTTGGTGCTTTTTTACTTTGTCCATTGTAATGGATTTGAAGGGGTATCTCATTGTGGTTTTAATTTGCATTTCCCCAATGATTAATGATGTTGAACATCTTTTCAAGTGCATATTTTCCATTCGTGTATCTTCACTGAGTACAATGTATCTTCAAATTATTTGCCCATTTTAAAAATAGGTTATTTGTTTTGTTATTGCTGAGTTTCCAGTGTTCTTTATATATTCTGGGTACAAGACCTTTGTTAGTTATATCATGTCCAAGTATTTTCTCTTGGTTTGCAGTCTGTCTTATTCTCTTTACAGTATCCTTGCAGAGCAGGGGTTTTAATTTTAAGGAAGTCCAATTTACCAATTTCCTCTTTTATAGATTATGCTTTTGGTATCGTATCTAAGACCTGTTAGCGTAACACAATGCCACAAACATTTTCTTTTAAGTTTTTCCCTAAAATGTTTATAATTTTGTGTTTTATGTTTAGATCTATGATCTATGATCTATTTTGTGATAATTGCAGTCATCAATCCCTCTTGCCTAAATCCTATACTTTCTTCAAGGCCCAGTCAAGCCTCCCCTTTTCCTCCATACCCGCTGGACTCCCTCTCATAACCCAGCATTAGGCACAATGTAAGCATCACACATTGGCCCAACCTCCCCAACAAGACCTGAAGATCAGATGTTTCCTTCCAGGCCGGGAAAGTTGGAACAAATCTGGAATTAAGGCTCTGCATCCTTTCACCTGCCCAGAAGCCCACGTGATTCTTCTCCTTTTTCTTTCTTTCTTTCGTTCTTTCGTTCTTTCTTTCTTTCTTTCTTTTTTCTTGTTTGAGACATAGTCTCACTCTCTCGCCCAGGGCTAGAGTGCAGTGGCATCATTATAGCTCACTGCAACCTCAAATTCCTGGGCTCAAGCAATCCTCCTGCCTCAGCCTCCCAAGTAGCTGGGACTATAGGCGTGCACCACAATGCCTGGCTATTTTTTTTTCTATTTTTAGTACAGATAGGGTCTCCTCTTGCTCAGGCTGGTCTCAAACTCCTGTCCTCAAGTGATCCTCCCATGTCAAACTCCCAGAGTGCTAGGATTATAGGCATGAGCCACCTGCCTGGCCCTCAATAATTTCTTATTTACTTGTTTAATAGGTATCTATTTCCACTTAATATATGCAGATCACCATGCTGGTAAGTGAGGACTCTGCACAATACATGCATCATTTCCCCTTTTTGGATTTGCCCATGCGTGCACGCTTGTGTGTGCATGCATGTTGGGGGTTGATGCTGATGGAAAATACAGCACACACGTAAGTCTGGTGCTCCACGGGTGTGATCCAAACAAGAGCGATAGAAGTTTCAGAAGCTCAAGAAACAACTTTTGACCGCTTACTAGGCCCTGTTTGCTTGCCCTCATGCCTACCAAGCAGTGGTTAATAGCAAGCAAGGATTTCCTTCTTTATTTTGGGAACATTTTTAGTCCAAAAGATTTCAAGCCTATACCATATTAGAGAGAAGAGTGTAAAGAAACCCCATGCAGCCTTCATTTGGCTTTAATAATTTTGAACACTAACAAGAAGGAGCTTGAAGTGAGGCACAGGTGAAATCAGTTTCTAGTTCTTCACTTGCTGGCTACGTGACCTGGATCAAATTTCTGACCCCCTTTAGCTTCGGTTTTCTCCTCTGTGAAATGGGGTTATGGATGCCATCCACAGTGTTTGTGAGAAGATCGAGCAAAATAGTGAATATATTGTGGCTGTCATAGTGTCTGTTATATAGTAGAGGGACTCAGTACATGCAGTAAACCTCCCCTTCCCCTGTGATCCTAGCAGCTTGTGTTTAGCACTGAAATTGTTTCATGTGCTCTCCCTGAGACTAGGGGAACCTTAAAGAAAGGGTTTGTGTCTTTCATCTATTTCCATCCTGCCTGGCACATAGTATGTATTCAATAGATATTTATAACTTAACAAGCAATCAAATAAGATTTTATAGGAGAGGTATTATTTGAATGAGGTCTCTAAAGATGTTGGTGTGAGGGCAAAGCATCAAGAAATGGGTCTCATAGGTAGAAAAGTCTAATATGTGTTTGCAAAAATGATAAGATTTCACACTGGCAAGGTCTGGAAGGTGAAAGTAGAAAGGGAGGTTGGGTCTGTAGTGTAGACCCTGTATTTCAACATTATGTAGGTAACAGAGAGCCGCTGAGGTTTCGTGAGCCAAGTTGTTTTAGGTAGTGTGGTTATTGTCAGTATTTAAATGTGTGTTTTGGAAGTACTTGATCATAATCTCACTGCCAAAGAGTATTATGGGTTGAATTGTGTTCCTCTGAAAGATATATTAAGTCCTAAGCCCTGGTACCTGTGAATATGATCTTCTTTGGAAATAGAGTCTTTGTAGATATAATTGAGTTAAGATGAGGTCATTAGGGTGGACCCAAATCCAATACGACTGATGTCCTTGTCAGAAGAGGAAAATTTGGACCCAGAGACAGACACAGAAAGAGGGAAATGCAAAATGACAACCAAGGCAGAGACTGAAGCAGTGCAGCTGCAAACCAAGGAACACCAAGAATCCATGGCCACCACTAGAAGCTAAGAAGAACCAAGGAAATATTCTCCCCTACAGGTTTTCAGCCAGAGCATGACCCTGCCATCACCTGGATTTCAGACTTTCAACCTCTAGATCTGTAAGAGAATAAATTTATGTTGTTTTAAGTCACCCAGTTTATAGTACTTTATTACAACAACCTTAGGAAATAAATGCAAGCAGTTTGAGTTCTCCCTGGAAATCTTGTTGGCATTATCAATTTGCGTTACTAACATTTTAGGTACGATCTCAAGATAAACTTTGGCCCTGTTCCCCATTGAATGCTCTCAACTTCAAAATTTAGAGAGTGTGGTTTAGAAATGTCAATGGGAACCCGTGAATTAGATTTGTAGGTCAAACACTCCCTGCCCTCGGCATAACACTAAATGTTTAGTAGAAGAACTGTATACAGCAATAGAAATATTAATATAGGCACTTTCTGGCCCAAAGTCAAAAGTGCAATGTAGGAATATCCCTTATGGTTCTCCTGGCTGCCAGTGGATCCTCTGGGCTGCATGACGCGTGTCTAGATGCTGTACTTTTGAGTGAGTAGCGAGCTGGGTGTGTGTTACGACAGTGGGCTGGGGATGATTTTGGAAGCGTTTTGTGATAGCTCAGAAAGCAGGAGAGGGTAGGGGAGTGCTGCCAGAGGGCTTGGAGCCCATCCCGGTCCATTCATCTTACTGCCCTGGCGCCTCCCTCAGCTCTGCTTGGAAGCAGCCAAAAGGAACGCTCCGGAAGGAATTCACAGAAGACAGACGGGGACCCAGACAGTTTCCGACTGGTTAGGCGCATCCATTGGAGAACAGAGTTCATTTCAAAATGACTAAAAATAAATAAGTCATGACTAGAGATGAGTCTTTCGTGGCCTAATGTTGGAAGACCCTATCCATTTTTTAAAAAAGACAAATAGCTAGAAATTAGAGATGTATATACACAGTTGGCAAAAATCAACAGAAGGCAGGTTGTGGGAGATGCCTCCTCCCGGCTGGCTACTACGTGGAAGGAAGTGCTCTCCGTAGCAGCTCGCAGAAGAGGAGAGTTCGATCCCCTCCTGAGTTTGATCCGGGTGGAGAGAGGGCAGGTAAGGGAGGCCAGGGCATTTCATTAGCAGGGATAGTCCTGGCATCCCATGGGTAGGTAGTGCTCAGCCGTGGAAGGCTTTTCCAATGCTCCTGGATTGTGCAGGGGCCCTGGGGAGCTTCTGAATGGTTGCTTACTCCAAGATATCACTATTTTTCTGCTGGAGCAATACAGAACTGGATTGGACCCCAATCCTACTAACTCTTATCTGGGTTGCAACTTCTCTTTTGTTTCTGGTAGCTGGAAGTGACTGCTTCCCTGTTATGGGTTGAATATGTCCCCAAGGATTCATATATTGAAGTCCCAGTACCTCAGAATGGAGCCTTACTTGGAGATAGGGTCATTGCAGGTGTAACTAGTTAAGATCAGTAGGTTAGGTTCTAATCTGATATGACTGGTGTCCTTATAAAAAGGGGAAATTTGGACACAGAGATGGGAACAGAGGGAGAGGATCATGTGAAGACAAAGACAGAGATTGGGGTGATGATTCTATAAGCCCAGGAAGAAAAGCAATTGTCGGCAAAGCATCAGAAGAAGGCAGGAGACGTGAACTGATTCTCTCACAACCCTCAAAAGGAATTAACGCTGCTAAAGCCTTGGTCTCAGGCTTCTAGCTTCCAGAACACTGTGGCAATAACAGTGGTCTGTTGTTGAAGCCATCCAGTTTGTGGTACTTTGGTAGAGGGGCCCTAGGAAATGCATGCATTCTCCATGGGAAAGTGTGAAATCAGACCTGAGGCACCATGGGTGGAGGGTGGGCTGGCAGGCCAGGCCACTGGGGCAGATCTTGGGGGCGACTCCTCCACGGTGGGGTTGCGTGGAGAGGTTCCCATGGCTGGCATATGTCCTGCCCTCCATTGACACGACCCCACTAACTGCCCTGGACTATTTTTTTTTTGAGACAGAGTTTCACTCTGCTGCCCAGGCTAGAGTGAGTGCCGTGGCGTCAGCCTAGCTCACAGTAACCTCAAACTCCTGGGCTCAAGCAATCCTCCTGCCTCAGCCTCCCAAGTAGCTGGGACTACAGACATGTGCCACCATGCCCGGCTAATTTTTTCTATATATTTTTAGTTGTCCGATTAATTTATTTCTATTTATAGTAGAGATGGGGTCTCACTCTTGCTCAGGCTGGTTTCGAACTCCTGAACTTGAGCGATCCGCCCGCCTCAGCCTCCCAGAGTGCTAGGATTCCAGGCATGAGCCACCGCGCCCGGCTTGCCCTGGACTATTTTTATCAAGCCTCCTCCACCCCACTGCTTGCTGGAAGAACCCTGCCGGGCAGCAGTGATGGGGAGAGAGACCAAGGGGACAAGGACTCCAAGTCACATTCACACAGATGAGAAATGACAACCATCTCCTTTTAAATTTAATCAGAGACTTTGAAGACAGAAAGCTGCAGACTTTAATTCCCTAAGGGATGATATATTAGGATTCCAAGTGTATCAGTTATTCTAAAAATAAAAGTAAACATGTGAAGGAAATAAATTAGTGAACAAAAGAGCCAAGTTTTCATTAGAAGACTGCTTTTCCTGCCCTAGAAATCTTGCTTCCTCAGTAAAGCCTCTGCCTCTCTTGTAGGCTGCCCCTTGGGGTGATGAATGTGATATTTTAGAACTCTCTATCAGGGCTGTTTTCTTTTTTTCCTCTCCTCTCTCTTGTTTGCTTTCCACCCCAATTCTTAATAGCATCTGCCTTTAAATGAGATAATGCATGTCTTGAGTCTAATACAATGCTTAGCAAATAACATGCTTGAGAAAGGATGATTTTTTTTTCACCTACAGTTTCCTGTCTCCTAATGATCCTTTTATTATATCTTCTTTTAATAGATGTGTTGCAAACCTTAAGATCGTCATAAAATCAGAGGTTGCAGTTGTATTTTGGGCTGCGGGCTCCATTTTAATAAAGCGTAGTTAGTTGCCAACATTTTTAAAGAGCAATTTATATATGTGTATATATACACATATATAAGTATTTTAGATAAATAGAACATTTAAAAAATGAATTTCCAATTTCTTTGGAAAAATTGGAAAATCAGGCACACTGGACCACATTCCCACTTGAGGCTGGAGCTCAGGAGACGCCCCACCCATCCTTGCTAACCTTTAGGCTCTTGTATCTTACTGTGGCCCCCATCTGTCTGTTTCCCTCTAGACATTACAGCTCTGATATGGCCTGGGAGGGCAGCCTCTGGGCACAGCAGCTATGCCCCCCTGCTTGTGAATTTGTTCTTCCTTCCAACTCAGCTTCCTCGTCCCTGTCTTCACGTTATTTTCCACATAGTGTCGTAACCGTCAAATGCAACCTCAAACTGTTCCTATGGAAGAGGAAACCTGGCTAATGTTTATATTCAATGGGAATTAGTAATATTAGCCAAAAAATGGCTGTTTATGTCAAATTTGGCAGGGTAAACAGAAATCTGCAACATTACTATTGCTTAATTAGAATCGCTCGAGACCTACACCTATTACTGCTTTGAGCTTGTGATGGATACTTTCCTAAGCTAATTAATAAATAAACATTTCTTTTTAAATTACATTTTATGAGCCAAGTCTCTAGTGACAGAATGGGATAGCGCTTGATGCAATAAAAGAAAAGACTTAATTTTTACTAGCACTTTGCAGTTTGCAAAGTTTACAAAGTTCCTTCGCGTGAGATTTGCACTTGATGTTGGCTGTTGTCATCAACTCGGCTTTGGTGATGACGTGTGTTGGAACCTCAACAGTAGCAAAAGGAAATTGAGGGAAACTGTGGAATGATCTGCTTCTAATTCTGTCCTTGGTGGGGAGCAGGAGAATCACAAAGTCTGAAGAGGGGATGGGTAACAAAATTCAGCTCCATCCAGGCTGGAGTAACTGAAGGTGTCAAACACGGTAGATGGGTTTTGGTAGGTGGTGATACTCTTAGGCCAGAGGAACTTAGCATTCTTAGTTGGGAAATGACTATCTGGTTTGAAGCAGAAATAGAATCTGGAAAAGCATAATAAATATTAGGATGTCTGGAAATACAAGGGTTGTGAGGAAGCTGACTCCAGTAATCTCAGCCAAAGGGGGTGATTCTTTGGAAGATTCCTGGAAGCCACAGGCAGAACTTTCCATTTGTGGTCTGCAGTCTGTGCATCGTCTTGGCTGCAGCCAGAAGACAGAGGCTTCTGTCTTCAAATGCCACACAAGGGGTCTCCAGGGTGGAATCCAACCAGGGACCCACTGACCCAAGACTTTGGCAAATTAAATTTTCTGACTTTGTGACATTGGGTACTGGGAGGAGATTAGAAAAGCAAAGACTGTACTATCAAAAACAGTACCTAGCACACTTCTCTGGGCCTTAGTTTCTTCATCTAAAGGTGAGAATAAGATGACAGACCTCGTCAAATGGTTCTGGAGATTATAAACATGCTTGGAACACAGTAGATTCCCAGTTAACAATAACCTCTACTCTAGAGCTTGGAGCACTAAGGGAAAGGCATAATGCTATTATTCCCAAGAGCCACAATGCCCTTGTCCAATAAGACAACATGGCTAAGAGCACAAATTCTGGAGCCAGAATGCCTGGGTTCAATCCCAGCCTCCCTACGTATTAGCTGGGTCACTTTGGACCAGTTACTTAACCTCCCTATGCCTCAGTTTTAGTAGTTGTAAAATAGGTATAATAGAGGTACCTTCCTCATAGGATTATTGTGTAAACTAGAGAGTTAATATATGTAAAGTGCTTAGCTAGTATTGTCCTTGAATTCTCACTATGTTGTTTTTCTAAAACTTTTTTAAAATTATGAAATAATTTTAGACATACATAGAAGTTGCAAATATGTCATAGAGACTTCCCATATTTCCTTCTCCCAGCCACCCTCAATGCTAACATCTTACATAATCATGGCACAACTATCATGGCTAGGACATTCACTTTGGTACACCACTAACTGTAGACTTGATTGGAATTGCACCAGTTTTTTTCACTCGTGTTCTTTTTTCATTCCAGTATTCAATCCCAAAAGTCTCATTGTGTTGAGCTGTCATGTGTCCTTAGTTTTCTCCAATCTGTGACAATTCCTCTGTCTTTTTTGTCTTTTGTGACCTTGACATCTCTCAAGAGAACTGATTGGGTATTACGTAGAATGTCTCTCAGTTTGTCTGTCTGATGTTTTCTCATGAATATATTTAGGTTGCATATTTTGGGCCAGAAGGCCATAGAGACGATGTGTTTTTCCAGTGCATCACATCAGGGTATACATGGCGTCAACACATCTTATTACAGGTGACATTAACATAGATCACTTGGGTAAGGTGCTCTCTGCTAAATTTCTTTGCTATAAATATTCATTTTCCCTTTTGTTTTGGGGAAGGTACTTTGAGACTATTCCAAAATTTGTTTTGCTTTAAACTTTTGCCCACTAGTATTAGCATTTGTGGGTGAATCTCACCTGTAGTGATCATTACTGTGATGCTCTGATAGTGATTTTCTATCTCCATCATTCCTTATGTGTTTATTTATTAGAATTCTCTTATAAAAAAGAGTCATTTCTCCTTTTCCTTCTATTTATTTATTCAATTATTTATTTATATCAGTATAGACTCATGAATATTTCTTTTATTCTTTAGACATCCTCATGCTGATAATACAATGTTGTTGCTGTTTATTTTGTTGCAGAAATTGTTCCAGCAAGGCCTTTGGGAGCTCCTGCGAGCTGGCCCCTGAGTCCTTTCAGCAGCCCCATCCTTCCTGAGCACTTTGTTCCTTTTTGGCACCTCAAGAAGTCCTAAGCTCATCTTGTCATCTTCTATTTTCCCTATCTTGGCCTTAGGATCAACCACTTCTTCAAGGAGTTCTTGTTCTTTTTATTAAGAAATGTTATTTAGAAAACAAGATCTAAAAGGCAAGTGGCTAATTTTAATATATCGATTTATAATTCTTTCCTTTAGATTTTAACATTTATCCTCCTGTGTGTCTCTCTAGGTAAGTTTTGTTTGTCTGACATGTACATGACCTTGTATGAGGCATAGAGCTGCACACAGACCCTCTCGTCTGAAGGAAAGTCAGACATATATGCAGTTAATGCCCAGAAAAGAAAGAATGTGGGGAATGCGATGCACATTCTGGGTTGTCGGAGAAGCATCACCTTGAAGGATGAGGGGAACTCAGGGAAGGCTTCATAAGGGAAAGAGATCTCTGTGGAGGTCCTTGAAGAAGGATCACTCTCCTTGGTTGGAGGTTTGAGGCAGAGTGGGAAGGTAGAACAGCACGACCATGAGCCATGGCAGGACACAGGTACATACAGCATCTCTGTAGAGTAGAGTTGAGAGTCCCATTTATCTCAAGCTGTTCAAGGCAGGGAAGCAGCGGGAGAGGCCGTCCACCATGGGCCCTAAGAGTCCTGCACATTCTTGCTGAGTGTGCCAAGAATGCAAGGTCCTGATCACTTCTGATCCAGACACCTGACCGCTTCTGTCTCTCAGGGTATTTGCAGTGTGCAACCTTGAGGGATGAAATAATGTCCTTCCCCAGAGAACAGTCTTGCTTCTACATGCTATAAAAATGGGGAGTCCCTTAAGCTCAATGCTCCTCTCAGGATGCAACCCATTGCTCGTGCTGGCATCATGATGGACACTTGCATCGTTCACACGGGACTAGGGTGACATGGGGAAACTGTGAGAACATCAAGACCTGGCTATAGCTGTTTTTTAATTTTTCAATTTTTTTTTTTGAGACAGAGTCTTGCTCTGTCACCTAGGCTGGAGTTCAGTGACATCACCATAGCTCATTGCAATCTCCAACTCCTGGGCTCAAGCGATCCTCCTGCCTCAGCCTCCTGAGTAGCTGGGACTATAGATGTGTGCCACCACTACTTTTTGTAGAGTTGGGGTCTCACAATGTTGGTTTTTGCTGTGAGTAATAAAGTCCTTTGTCTCTGACCCTGGAATCTTGTTTCTTCTACTGGTATCTGTGAAGGGATAACAAGCTAAGACTTATTATAAGTTGGGTAAAATCCCAGACCTTGCACTGTTCTTGGAAAGAGAAGGGTGCCTTCAAGTTGGGAAGGCAGGTTGCATTTCTGGGAAGAAGAAGAGCCTTTTGGGAAGAAGAAGAAGGAGGAGGAGGAGGAGGAGGAGAAAAAGAATTCATTTCCCTGTCATGTACAGTCTGCTGTGGAGGCTTGCAGAAAATGGACATTGCAGATCATCTCTTCCTTTTTCCCCTAAATGAAATACTTTATTTGTAGCTTAAGTGTGATAGCACACACTAATTATTTGTAATTTTTTATTAGATGTCAGTTTATGTGAGGACTGTATTCCTCTATATTTGTCTCTGTAGTATTTGTAGTTTTAGTATGGTAAGTAGCAGAAAGGTACTGCCATAGTTAAATCTTCTTTTTTAATAACTCTAGATTGAATTGAACTAAATCTGAGGGTATGGGTACCCACCAATTGGCTGCAGCTGGGAGAATCAGACACAATTTTGCTTATGCAAGAACTTGGCACAATAGAGCTTTGAGAGAGCAGTGAGTCACTAAGAGGTCAGCAGACCAGACAAGGCACCTGTGAAGTGTGACATTTTATGTAAGGAGCAGATCAGAGGCCAGGTGTAAAGATAAGAACCAGGACACAAATGCCAGTTTACAAGGCTAGATGCAAAATCCAGTGCTTTGTAAACAACCCAGGGCCAGGAGACCTGGAAGGACAAGACAGGTTCAGAGCAAGTGGAGCAGAAAACCACAAGGAGACCCAGCATTTGGGAAAGACCTTGATCACTGAGGTGAGTGTCCACCCAGCAGGAGGGCTGATCCTCTGTCCTTCTCCAGGCAGAGCCAGTCCCAGTGTGGGACTGGATCAGGGCTACAAGTGGCAGCAAATTGGGAGTGAGGAGACCAAGGAAGCGCTTTGGGAGCTAGCTCTGGCTTAATTCCTGTACGTGAAGCCAAGAGGAAAAGACATTTTGAGGATGACATCTCACTTTTGAAGCACTATAATAGATTTTCTTGGAGGAGAATAAAAATGCAGTGCATCTTTTTTAGTGCATCTCCATTAAACCCTGGGTCCTACTGACATTTATGTTTTTCACCAACAGCATTTTGCCAGCAAATCAGACCTTGATGATCTTAAATAACTAAAAAAAAAAAAAAAAGAAGTGATGCTATCTATGAAAAGTGTTGTTCAACATTGTAGTTCTTGATACCAACATACCACCTCCAGATATACAGAATAGTCTCTCTGAAATGTGTACCAGGTTAGGGAATTAAAAATATGTTTATAATCCAATATGTGAGATGATGGTTTCAGGGAAGCTGACAATGTAGAAACAAGCTTCTAAAAAAGGTGCAGTCTGGAAATAGACACATGCTCTCTCTGTCCCCTCTGTCCTGGCACACATAACCCCAAATTTGGACCCTCACATTTGTGACTCATTTGCATATGTAAGTGCCAGTTGGCAGTATTTTGAACACTTCAGCAGTTCTCTGTGCATTCGTTTAAGTTGGGGCTGTTGCTGAAGCCCTGTTTCGATGTGTTTTGTTTTTCCTGCCATTTCAAAGTGAAGTCATGAGCTTGGGACCTCTTCCAAGAAGGTCCAGAAAGTAACTTTATTTTAACTCTTTTCCTGTCCTATATCCCATATCATTCAATATCTGTGTACAATTGTAAATGGAGGTCTTGTGGTCACTTCTGTGGATCCTAGAAGATCTAACAGTGATTATGGCAACATTTGGAAAGCCATCTAAGGAAGCTGAGTTTCAGGTGACCCTAGACATTTTAGCTTCTGTTAGTATCATGAAGTGATTTTGGAAAGAAAGTAAGCAGAGCAAGAGTGTAGCAGGTAGAAAAGCACATCACACTAATTCCATTTCCCCAAAACTTCTAGTATTTTCTAGGTGAAATCTTTGTGCTGAGATAGATGTCATTTCTTTTTTTCTCCTTTCCTTTTTATCCATCCTCAGATGTCTTTTCTTTTCACCTTCAAGAGTGTATCTGTTAATTGATACACAATCGATTGTTAATTGATAAACAAACACCTGGGGCTGAGTGATGTTTGAGCACGCTGGTTTACCAACAAAAACATTCACAACTGTGTAGCAGGGATATGAGCTGGCAAATGTCTTTGAGTAGGATAATTAAGAGATGCAATAATTTTTCAATTTGATTTTTACTTTAAACTCATTTTTTTCTTTATAAATGTTCACATCTCAAAGATTACAAATGGGAAAACAGGGAGACATCTCACTCATTTTTGTTTCCAAAGCCACTCACTTTCTGTCCCTGGAGGTAACCACCAGTTTCTCTTTATCATTTCAGAGATATTTTATGCGTATACAGGTACTTCACTGGAAGGTTAGTGTGAGGCACCAAGAAATAATCTTGGCCTCATTCAAAAGGAGATGCTAGACCATAAGTGAATGGATGAAGCTGGGTCTCCTGTTCCATGCAAAGATTCTATTTATGCTCTAATAAGTGGTGCTTAGTGCTTTGAATATCAGAAAATGTGAAGTCCAAACATAATTTCAGGGTGGGGGCAGGGAAGATATGATGCTGACAGTTCAGGGGCTAGAGAAGCTTCTTTGTAGTCTCTTTGATATTTTTAACCAGATGAAATGAGCTGGAAATCAAGGGCAGCTGGCCTTGAATCATTGTCCAAGAGGCTGGGCCAGGAATCCAGCTGGAGGCTCAGACCAATAAGTGGACTCTTGGGCATTAGTATACATTAGTGCCTCTGTGGTTCATGGCCGGGAGGGGGGCAGGGGGTCTTGCTAAAATGCAGTTGCTGATTCGGTGGGTCTGGGATGTGGCCCTCAAGTCTGCATTTCTAGCAAGCTTCCAGGTGCTGCTGGTCCTCGGACCACACTTTGAGAACCCAGGACCTAAATAGACACCACCTCCAGAAAGCGTCTTTCCATGGGTTTAAGACAGAGCAGAGAACTTTGCCTTTTGATGCCTTTCCCTATGGTGAGAGGCAGTTCTGGTGTAGGTTGACCTCAGAACACTTTGAGAAACCCAGCTCTTAGACCTGGAATTTTATTTCTTTCAGGTAAATAGAGTCAAGAATATGATCTCAGGGGATAATAGGACAGGCACAGGGAGGATAGAATGAGAAAGAGGCAGGACAAAGCTGTGGGAGGATGCCCATCTATATGGCCAGGGCGGGGGAAGAGGGTGAGCCCAGGGCATATTCTGCAATGCAAACTGTTAATTTCTCCACCAGTGAGCAGACTTTCTCCATTTATCTGCTTTGGGCTTTGGGATGGCAGCCCCAGAGAATGTCAGCTGCACACTGTTCCTCCAGATTTCTCCTTCTCCCTGAGCTTTGGTTGCAGTCATCTAATCTCCAACTTCACCCAACAAAGCTAGCAGCAGGATTTACGGAAGGTTCCAGGGCCTCCTTGTACAATCTCATCCCAGAACACCCAGAGGTCCTCACTAAGGCTGATTTGTCCCTGAACTCAATTTTGTCCCAAAACTCAGGTTTTCAGAGACGTAATGTGCAAATGCTTAAAGGGAAATATGCCCAGATTTTCGGTGCAGTCCTGTCCTCCCTGTTCAGGCAATCACTGATTCAGAATCAATTTGGCCTTGGTAAAATGAGTGAAGAATGTCTATCTCTGTTTTGTAGGAAACTGGGCTCTTTCTGTAACCTCAGGCCCCTCCAGGAGGGCGTCACAAGGCACCTCTTCCCTGGCAGTCATAGACACACCACTGCTGGGTGCATCTGTTCTAGGGTATGGGGTAATGGGTGGGGTCCTTTGGGTGTGAGGTGGGGGAAGGGGGAAGGAAGGCAGTGGCCGCAGGGGATGCATTTCAGCAGGCATCTCTGTCCCCTGGACTCAGAGACCTCTGCCTTAGGAATTCTAAGGTGGAGAAATGACTGTCCCTTTCTCGTCACGGATGGCCAAGTCCCCACTGAGCAGGGCGAAGGAAGAAGCCAGGATTGAATTCTTTGCTGCTTTGTGCCCTCTTGTGTTCAGCATGCTGCTTTTCTTCAGAGCAACCTGACCACACACAAACCCCCGATGCAGACAGGGAGGGATGAAGTTCTCCATAACTGTGCACCTGCCATCGCTAATGTAGGAAGTGAAAATAAGATAAATGCGCTCCATCCCACGCAGCACACAAACACTGGCCAAAAAAATCCCCTCGCAAAATACCACCGAGACTCCCATTCAGCCCACACCCTGACGCAGTCACAGCATCTGAGCACCTGGCAGGGGGGACCTCACACCTCCACCTCACACACTCAGGGAGGGAGGGGGAGATTTAGGTATTGACAACAATGCACAGTCCCTTCCAGGTAAGTTACATTATTTAACTCTCGCCATCTCTTAGAGGTGATAGTGAGGTGTCATTCTATTATTGTTATTTTCCATAACAGTACAAGATCACACAGCCCCATTAAGGATTGAGCTGCATCCCCTCCCTCCAAAATTCACAAGTTGAAATCCTAACCCTCAGTACCTCAGAGTGGGACCTTATTTGGAATTAAGGTTATTGCAGATGTAATTTGCTACATGACGATGAAGTCAATGAGGTGGGCTCTAATTCAGTAAAACTGGCATCCTTTTAAAAAGGAGAAATTTGGACGTAGATAGGCACAGAGGGAGAACACCATGTGAAGATGAAGGCAGATTGGGGCAATGCCTCTGTAAGCCCAGGAATGTCAAGGATTGCCAGCCAGTTGCCAGAAGTGGAACAGACTCCTTCACAGTCTTAAGAAAGAACTAACCCTGCAGACACCTTAATTTCAGACTTCCGGCCTCCAGAACTGCATGACAATAGCTTTGTGTTGTGTAAGTCACTCAGTTTGTGGTACTTTGTTATGGCAACCCTAGCAAACTAATATGGTTCCTAAGCAACAGAGTAGGGGACACAAAACAGGTTTTCTGGATCACTGCCTACCACTACTACTGCTGCTACTACTGCTACAGGATGGGCTTGCTACACCAATAGGAGCTAAAAGTGCGAGGCCATGACACTGTAAATATTTCAAAACCCAATGGGGGAGCATCTTTATCTTCCCTGTCCCCCAATTAGAGCCACTCAGCAATATCACCTGTGAACAATCATCCCTCTCCATCCCAGATCCCCTTCAACAGGGCCTCTGACACATTCTCAGGCTGTGTGCCCTTCTGTTCTGGTTACTAGCGCAAATTATCCTGAAACTTAGAAGCTTAATAGGACATCATTGTGTTACAGCCCATGGAATTCAGGTACGGCTAATTTGGGTGTTTCTTTCGTCCCTCCTGGCACTTACCAAGGTCAATAAGTGGTTCTCAGCTGGCAGAAGGTCTGGTCTATTGGAGCCAGGACACCCTCACTCACACGTCTATAGCGTTGGTGGAGATGGCTAGAAAGTGGGGCTCGCTGGGACTGTTGACCCTTTCACAGAGCAGCCACTGCACAGAAGCTGCAGAGTATTCAAATTTCTTACATGGGTGCTGGTTTTTCTCGTAATGAGTGTCCTGAGAGAGCCAGATGGACGTTGCGTGGCCTTTTATGACCTAACACTGGAAATCACAAGTATTGGTCATAATCTATTGGTCAAAGCAGTCCCATAGGCCCACCCAGATTCCAGGGGAGGGTTCAAAGATCACCTCTTGATGGGAGGAAAATAAAAAAATGCATACTCATTATAAAACAGCAACCTTCCCACCTCTTGGGTGCTAAGGAAAATAAAGATGATGTCAACTTTTCTCCAACCTCTGACTTCTGTGTCCCCAGAGCTCAGAGGTGGTAGACTGGGGCATCCCTTGAGGGGTGCTCACAGCTGCCTCTTGGACTGTTTTCTGGTTGAAACTCTGTTCAAGGAGGTCAAACTCTGGGCCCATGCAGAGTGTCCCGCTGTGGTCTAGGAACGTCTCAGGAGGCCCACATGGAAATGAGTAGTTGAACAGGACACTTTCACGCTTAAGCAAGCTCCCAAATGTATATCTACTTAGCCCGTCATCTTCACGCCTCTGGAATTAGCTAATGGCCTCCCAAGGACTCTCTCATTCAGTATCTCTTAAAAGCAGCCACGAATGAAGCCCTCACCTGCCTGTTTACTGCCTGCAGGAGACCCAATGACAGGCTCAGGAGTCTGGAAGAGCAAAGCTCCCAGGGGAAGTGGAGGCCACACCAACAGTCTATGCCCTTTGGGGCGTATTTCTCCCAAAACATCAACTCTATAAACAAAACAAGCCAGTCAAAAGGGGACTGGCTTTTCTGTTGGCCTCCTGTGGCACTTCCATTTGTTGTTCTAGTCTCTCTCCACTTCTGTCTTGCTCAGCTTTGCTGGGGGTCCCAAGCTGCCTAATTTCCCTGGGAGGGAGGCTCCACTTGCAGTGGCCTACAGCCAGTGAGGCCCAATATACTCAAAGCATTTTACCACTTAGGCGACCCCACAGTGCAAAGCACAGTAGAAAGAGAGACGCAGTTGGGATTCAATCCCAATATTATAGTTGTGTGTGTGTGTGAGAGAGAGAGAGAGAGAGAGAAATGGTGCTCAATCACCATCTAGAGACTAAGTTCTGTGAAGTAGGAACTATAAGTATTTACTTTTGCCTTTCAAAAAATGTATGGCAATGTGTTCAGCACATAGTAGATACTCACCAAATGTTTGGAGGAAGATGAGTGAAGGAAGAGAGGGGTAATCAAGCCGTGCATACCTTGCTCATCCCTTTCCGGATTCCTAGTGGGAACCTGTGCATTTGCTTGTGTCTGTGGTGGAAGGTGGGACGGGGTGGAGCAGGGGAGGGGGCCAAGGTTGAAATGGGAGACCCTGAACCACAGAGAGACTGGCCGGGAGCAGGTGGGTTGGTGGCCGGATTACCCGGGTCAGCTTTGGGCGCACGCGGTAGGAACAGAAAGGGGCTCGCCTATTTTAAGCACAGAAAAACTGAATCAGGTGCTCAGGCTCACGTGCTGTTTGAAGAGAGGCGGTGATAGACCGCACGTTTTGTGCTTCTGTGAGGGAATTTGCTTGTTTCTGTGCATTATTCAGAGCTCCCTGCCCACGTGTCCTCCCCGGCCGCGTCCCAGCTGCCCACAGCCCATTTCTTCTTCACTCGCTTCACGGCTGTCTCGCTGCAACTGGGCTTTCGGTTCCAACGTTTTATTGAAACTCTTTCCTAAAGTGCTTCATAAACTCGAATTCTAAAACAGGTAAAAATTTCCTAGTTTTGATTCTTCTCAACTTCATCATTCAACAGTGGCCTATCTACACCTTTTTCGAAACACGTTATTTCATTGTATAAATCATAGTTGCTCCTCATCAGCTCAAGTGCCCGTCACTTCACTGTCCCTCTTGTTGCTCTGATGGAGGTCTTGGAGGTTGTAGCGAGTGAGTGAGATTAGGAAGTCACCCTTTTAGAGGGCTTGATGTCAAGGTGGCAGCTAGGCCGGGTGGGGGCGGGGGCAGAGTCAGGCAGAGCGTCAGGACGGCTTGGCAATAATCCGGTTGGGAGGTAACAAAAGATGATACCAAGCGGACACAAAAGGCATTTTGAAGATGAACAGACAATTTTGAAGAAGAATAAAAACATTTGTTGACTGACTAAAGGAAAGGAATCTGAAGTGATGTCTAAGGTTTTAGGCGTGATTGTGATGTGACAGCTGACAGAAACCGAGAAGTCTGAAAGGGAATTTGGTTTGGGGAAAAGATAAGAGTTGGGTTTCAGACACGCGAAGCTGGAGATATTCCAGGCAAGTGCTAACGCTGAGAACTGTGGGTTGGTGGTGCGCACGAAACTTCGGCGCTGCTCCCACCCCTCTGCCCAAGGAGTCCCGCTCTGGTCAAAGTCGTAAGCAGATGATGGCGTTTGGGGCCAAAGGCAGAGGGAGGAGTGGAGTGGTTAGTGCTCTCTCTTCCGCATGGAGGGACTGTTTCCTCTTTGAACTGTCTCCATCTTAGAACCGGTTTCTAACGCAGCTGCTGTGGTAAGGCAGCGTTAGGACGTTTCCTGCTATGGAGGCATTCCATTCTATTTTTTTAATTTTTTTTTTTGTTTCCGAGACAGAGTCTCACTCTGTTGCCCAAGCTAGAGTGAGTGCCGTGGCGTCAGCCTAGCTCACAGCAACCTCCAACTCCTGGGCTCAAGCAATCCTCCTGCCTCAGCCTCCCGAGTAGCTGGGACTACAGGCATGTGCCACCATGTCCGGCTAATTTTTTCTATGTATATTTTTATTTGGCCAATAAATTTCTTTCTATTTTTAGTAGAGACGGGGTCTCACTCTTGCTCAGGCTGGTCTCGAACTCCTGAGCTCAAACGATCCACCAGTCTTGGCCTCCCAGAGTGCTAGGATTACAGGCGTGAGCCACCTCGCCTGGCCCATTCCTTTTCATTTTTACACCCTTCCCGTCCTGTGCGCGTGTGTGCGCATGCACACACACACACACACACACACACACTTCCTCAGAAACTCATACAGGAAACAGGGTGGGGACTTTCAGAAAGAGCAGAATCTCACCTTGCTCTTCCCTCCCCTACTGCCTAGGCCTTAAAGTAAGTGACAGGATGAGTGTTTATATTTCATATGTGATCCAGGCCAGGCCACATATGTAGGAGACCAGACAGGTGTCTTATGTCCAGACTTCTAGCTGGAAGTAATGTCCCTGGGGGATACAGCAGGGTGGCAGTCCACAACAGGGCAGGGGATGGTAGCCAAGGACTTAGTTGGAGTCCTGGACAACTTTTTTAATGACCATGTATAATTTTGCTATTGCTCAAGAGAGTAGAGAAGTAGGGGTATAAAACTGCAAGTTACTCATGCTTAGAGGATAATCCCATAATTGAGGAAATCTGTGAAGGAAAATATGTTGAAAGAAGAGAAAAAAAGCAGAAGTATCTTGCAATACAGCAATTCCACTCTTAGACAGCCACCCAACAACAATGGGCACGTACATTCACAAAAGACATCTGCAAGAATGTTCACATCAGCACTACGCATGACAACCAAAAATGGAATCAACCCAAAAGTACATGAATTATGAAGAAATGATAAATTGACTGTAGCTTATTCATCTAAGGGCATATAGGCAAATGACTACATACTCTGTGATTATATTTCTATGAAATTCAAAAGCAGGCAAAGTTACCTATGCTGTAGAAGTCAAGAGAGTGCTAACCCTTGAGGGAAGGAACAGGAGACTTCTGAGATTCTGGGTTTTTTGTTTGTTTGTTTGTTTTTTCTTCTTCATCTCTTGATCTGGGTGCTTGTTACACAGGTGTGTTCACTTAAAAAATTTTTTTTTGAGATGAACACTCATGACTCATCTGTATATCTGTTATATGTGATAAGATTTGCAAAAGGAACAGAAATCAGAGGGCAGATCTTTGGAAAATGCTTTCCTTTAGAGGCTAAAAACAGGATGATAAACTAGAGAAGTCATTATAAAAGTGCCAGAATTGCTTTGTTCAGTTTCACAGATGCTAAGAGGGAGTCTTCAGAAATGTAGGTAATTATATAGAAATATTTAATTTACAAAGTCAAAACAAAAAAATTAATAAGATTAAAAGTCAGACAACCATCTGGAAAATATATTTACAGCAATAATGACAAAGAACTCATGCAAAAGTCTGAAAAAACCTCTCTATTACTAAAGGTTCTCCCCTTAGAAGAAACTGAACCAATAGGATTATACACACACACAAACACACACACACACATGTTATAAAGAATTGGCTCATGAGATTATGGAAGCTGAGAAGTCCAGACCCAGCAGAGCCAATGGTATAGTTGTAGTCTGATTCTGAAGGCCTGAGAACCAGGAGGGCCAAAGGTATAAGTTTCAGTCTGATTAACAATCTGAAGGCAGGAGAAGACCTATGTCTCAGCTTGAAGACAGTCAGGCAGAGAGGAAGACACATCTAGTCACCCAAAAGCTCTGATGAAGATGTACAAGAAAGTTTAATGGTTTCATGCCTGTAAACACACTATCCATTCTGTAGCCCATGGATCAAAGAATAATTTTGACTTTGAAGTCTTATTATTTAAGAAATACATTTTTATATGGCTATAGATGCTATAGATAGAGTGATTCCTCTAATGGATTTGGGCAAAGTAAATTAAAAACCTTCTGGAAAGGATTCACCATTCTAGATGCCATTGAGAACATTCATGATTCACTGGAGGTCAAAATAACAACATTACTAGGAGTTTGGAAGAAGTTGATTCCAACCCTCATGGATGACTTTGAGAGTTTCAAGACTTCAGTGGAGGAAGTAACCACAGACATGATAAAAATAGCAAGAAAACTAGAATTGGGAGTCTAAAGATGGGACTGCATTACTGTGGTCTCATGATAAAACTAACATATGAAGAGTTGTTTCTTATGGATGAGTAAAGAAAGTGGTTTCTTGAGATGGACTCTACTCCTGCTGAAGATGCTGTGAACATTGCTGAAATGACTACAAAGGATTTAGAATATCCTATAAACTTAGTTGATAAAGCAGCAGCAAGGTTGAGATGATTAACTACAATTTTGAAAGAAGTTTTACTGTGGGTAAAATGCTATAAAAAAGCATCACATGCTACAGAGAGAGTGTTAGTGAAAGGAAAAGTCAATCGATGTGGCAAACTTCATTGCTGTTTTGTATTCAGAAATTGCCACAATCACCCCAACCTTGAGCAACTACCATACCGGTCAGTTAGCTGCCATCAACACTGAGACAAGAGCCTCCACCAACAAAAAAGTTTATGACTTGCTGAAGGCTCAGAAGATCGTTAGCAATTTTTAGCAATAAAGTACTTTTAAATTAAGGTAGGTGCATTTTTTGAGACATAATGCTATTACACACTTAGTAGACTACACTATAGTTTAGATGTAAGTTATATGCACCGGGAAACCAAAAAATTTGTGTGCTTCACTTTATTATGATATTAATATTTATTTTATGGTAGTGGTCCAGAACTGAACCTGTAATATCTCCGAGGTATGTCTGTCTGCATGTATAAATGTAAATGAGCAAAAAAGACATGAATGTAGGATATCGATGGTAGGCAGTGGCAGACGCCATTGCAAATATAGCACATGGATGATGCCACTCAACCTCCTAGCAATTTAACAGAGTCAGAAATATTTTTCTCAATTTCAGAGATGAGAAATTCAGAGTTGGGAATATTAACCGACTTAGTCAGAAGTTTAGGTACTCAGTGGGGGCAAAAGATCTTCCTCAGAAAGATAAACTAAAAAAAAAAAAAGACTTGAGCCTGGAAATCATAGATTCAGAAGTAAGATGAGGCAAAAATATAAAGCCACGAATGAAGTTATAGGCTTTTGACTAGATTTTGGAATATGAGAACTTGGAATGCAGAAAAGGCCTGAAAATCCCTGAGAGTCCTGACACTGGTTTTACAGAGAGGCACATCCTCTTGAAACTTGAGAGTGAGTGCAAGTAAATGAAATGGACTCCCTGCAGCAGGGAGTTCACCTTGGAGTTTCCTTTGCTACGAGAAAATAGGAACTCAAAAAAGCTTAATCAGAGGCTGATCTAATGCATACGGGAAGTGCTCACCTTTTGCAGGGGAGGCCATGGAGGGGCAATGAGGCTGCTTCCCTGTCATCCTTTGCTGTTTGAGAGTTGGCCTATCCCCAGATTAGTGAGATAGTGCCTTGCACCCTGCAGAGGACTCTTTTCTCTCTGGTTTAACAAACGATCAAACGATGACATGAAAGGAGCAGATATGAATTCCTACGGTCATACTCGGCCCTGAAGTATCTGTAAGGACAAGTTCAGTGACTTCAACAGGCCAGAGGTGGTGAAGGATCCCTGGACGTGGGAATGGTGGCCATTTGAATTCTACTCTGGCAGACGTGGTGGGGAGTGGGAAGAGGATCCATATCAACTCAGTCTACCCAGTTCCAAACTCTGTTTCTCAATGCATTGTCAGGTTTACACAAGTCTGAGAGCCACCGGCCTACCCCAGTGTCAAAGTCAGAGATAGTATGGGTGAGTTGGGTTACACTTACATGCATAATATTAAGATTTACATTAGACTATTATAGCTCATAGAACATATCCATGTCCACTATTATTTATTTTAATTTTATCATAATTTATGTTTTAATGTAATAAGCACATGCAGTTTTAATAGGAACGTGCAAAAAATCCACAGAAATGAAAATAAGCTTTAAGAAATTGAAATCATTTGATTTAAGAAGGTTAAAAAAAAAAGAAATCAAAATCAGTTGGTCAAAACTTTCACCACCTCCAGCCCATAACTCCGTTGGACTGCAAATTGCTTAAGCCAGGGGCAATGACTTTTGCACATTTGCATCTCAGCACCTCTTGCAATGCCTGAACTCATGAATAAGCCATTCATGAGTCAGGGTATGTTGTAAGTTCGATTGGCTCAGTGGGTTATGGTCCACCTGTCTCACTGTCACGCCAGGATGCCCGTAGAGTTGGACTGCACAACTGCCGTTAGAATGGCTGCATTGATCCCCTGGAAACGCCAGAGATCACTTTGATACATAGGTAAACATCACTGCTCCTTGGCCTCTTCCTAACCAGATCTTTTTGGTACATAAATTTGTCTTCTAGTCCACAGATGATCTAAATCTCATTAAATTTATATAGAAAATGTTAAAACATTTAATTGCAAATCCCTAGTTCATTTTAGGACTCAGAGTTGTCACTGATAAGATAGAATGTATCATTTGCACTAAATAACAAGTATTAATATTAACATTCTAAAAATGTAGCTTGGAGGAATTTCAAGAGAAAAGAAATTATTAAAGTTTGTCAGCATTGATGTACATGCAGGCATGCACATATATTTTATATGTACCTATGCGTATCATTTGTGTTGAAATTACTTGTCCTATTGCACGTAAGTGCCACAGGTATTTTAGTTTGAGCAACTTTTACACTTTTTTACTCTTGGGAGAGTTAATTACAAACAATTTAATTAAGATCTCTTACTCATTAATGTTCTAGTAGCTTAGCAAGTTTGGGTTATCTCAGCAGGTTGCAAAGGTTTAATTTTATCAGTTATCCTCCCATTAACTCATACACCATCAGTACTGTGCTTGTTTTTTATCCTTCCCTGCCTGGGGTACCGACAGAATTTAAAATATCATTAAAACTAAGAATTCAGGAAAGACTTCGCTAGTTGCCACCTGTCCTGATGAGGCTTAGATTTCCATTTTGAATCTTTAAAATACAAGATCAAGGATGTCTCAATAACGTTCTCTCCAATAAAACCAAACAAACAAAAAACATATTTTATTTTTGATTAGAATTAGAGCAATCACATATGGTTTCCATTAACTTTGTGAGAAATACAGATTTCAAACCAAAAAACCTGTCTATAATCCATTAGAAGCTCAAACACTAAAGATATAAATTTTGACTAAAAGAGAATCACAAAGAATATACATAACAGGAGAGAAAACCTTGAGTCATGTCTTAAGGAAATATTTTTCTATTTATTCTTCAATTCTCAGGACATTATATAAGGGTATAATTTATAGTTGATCATAAGTGTCACTAATACAGACTGTCTAGAATGAAATGTAAGACCTGTAAAATTCAAACTTACTTGTAAAAGTCAATACAGGTTTCTGTGTTGTTTTAAATCAACTGACCTTTTTTCAGGTATAACTGGTTTAGTAAGCAAAGAGCAATTAGCTTCATGGTTTAAATAGTAAAAGAATAGTTTATGTTGTACCAGCTGGGTTTTTTCTATACTCTGGCCATGAATCTATATTCTCTTCTTTATCTGAAGTTTACTAATTATTATTGGGACTGAATTTCCTTGCTGCTCTTGGGAATGCCAGAGAATGAATAACCAGCCTAGTAACACTGTGTTTACTTTAGGGAAAATGATTCTGAAACAAAAGACATTTAATGTTTAGTTCTTTTTCTCTTTTCTATTTTACAGCCTTGAAATAATCTGGGAGCATTTATTTTGAAATATATAAATTCTAATATTTTGAGACTTCTATATAGAAATTATCACATATTCAGAGAGAATATGATAAATTCAAAACACCTTAGTAAAATTAATTTGGAATATAGAAATAGCATTTCTTTAACAACTTAAAGAGTGACAAAGAGGAGTTAAATTCAGGGTAGCAAAAATATTTATTGTAAATTGCTGAAGGAAAACAAAAAGGAACAGTTAAGAATGCCACTGTGGGCCTCTGAAGATTATGACACCCAGGTCAAGTTGCAAGATCTAGCCAATAAAATTAAACAACTCCCAGTTCAGTTTGAATTTCAGATAAACAGTAAACAATTTTTTAGGCTACATATATCCCAGAAATATTTGGGATATTGTTATCCTGCAAAAGTATTCATTGTTTATCTGAAATTTAGATTTCACTGGGATCTTGTGTTTTATCTGACAATGCTAAACCCAGGGAACTAAGGTGTTAGGGTTTAAGGTCAAAGCTATTTTGTGGTACATTTGCCACTGGAATCTCGGTCTTAATAAATCTTATTATTGCCATTCTGTGACATTGTTCTTTACATAATTGTCCCAGCAGCAACCATCTTTAATCAGTGATTTTTAAAAATAACAATATTTTTCTTTCATTTTTCAGTTGTCTCAAGTCTGAAGGCAAGCTTTTCTATTCCATGAAATGACACTATTAAAAATCTTAAGATACAAGCTACGATTCAGCTCTCCCGATTATTCTGTGAAATGGTTATTTTAACATAGAGATCAAAATTGTTCTTCATTCTGTGATTTTATAGTGAAATCATTTTACATGTATTTAAACTGAAGGAGAATTACAACCAGGAAAATTACAGTCAGCGATCAGACTCGCAATGTAAAACTTTGAACACTCTTAAAAGCCATTTTTTCCCCTCCTCTCTATTATTTTACCATCAAAAATGAAAGCAGAGGGTGGCTTCTTACTGACAAAATGTACAAGCACGCTCTGAAAAGACAATGATTTTTGCAGCTGAGAAATCTAGACGGAAATGGGCAGCAGTTTGTTTCAGTGGCTGTGATTTTATAACCTAAAGCTGTGTTTTCTGGCAGGAAAACTCAGTGCCTGGATGAGACGTGTGAAAACATGAGGTCTTCCACAGGATACTGGGAAATGGAGCTGGTGAGTCCCACAGTCTTTGAGGCCAGGCTCTAAAACAGTGGTTAGTTTAAAAACCAAAGGCTGGGCACGGTGGCTCATGCCTGTAATCCCAGCTCTTTGGGAGGCCAAGGTGGGAGCCTCACATGAGGCCAGGAGTTCAAGGCCAGCATGGGCGATATAGTGAAACTTGAGCCTCTATAAGAAAATCTAACAGTGGAGACAATCTGGAAACAGCCCGGCTACCAATAGTCGGGAGCAAGTTGAGGATCAGGGAAGCACACGGCAGGGAGCCCAGAGCTCTGTTTGAGGGCTTAGAGATTTTTTGGAGGTGATACTTCATTTCCTGCTGGAGATACACACTATACCGAGATATTTGCAAGTGAGATGATATGATATCGGGGATTTGCTCCACAGTGATATCACTGTAAGGGAGGGAAAGTAAGTGAAATAAGTTAGCCATGAGTTGATATGAGTTGAAGCTGGGTTTGAGTACAGTTCATTCTACATTGTGTCCACTTGGTATATTTGAAATTGTTTGGAATAAGGAGGCAACGTGTGTGTGTGTGTGTGTGTGTGTGTGTGTGTGTGTGTGTGCGAGAGAGAGAGAGATAGAGAGAGAGAGAGAGAGAGAGAGAGAGAGAGAAAGAGATGGAGAAAAAGAGAGATTGCCATCATGAGGTGAATGT